>JAGXCT010036290.1:6657-47761 GCA_022495035.1 Philopotamus ludificatus
TTAACTTTAACAATCATAATTTGATTGTAATTACCTCTAAGCTATGACGGGTTTTTCATTAGCTTTAGGATATATTTTTTTTTAATATAAGCGATTTTTTTGCTAAACTTCGTGTATTAAAATATATTTCAATAAGTTTTTGCACACTGTTTTTACTCAAACTCATCTGATGCATACTAGCATCTGAATTTTTATTCATAAACAATCGATATTTGCTTGTACGAGACGTTATTTTTGTTATTTAGAAACAAAAATAATTTCCATGATTGACTATTAGTAACCTGACTTTTCTTTGCGCAGTTTTGAAATAACACGGTTCGGAAAAATGGTCTGTTTTTTTATACATTGATTTTTTTGTTTGACACGGTTTAAAAAAAATCTAAAGGAATTCAAATACGTATTTATAAAATAAAAATCATTCTCAATAATGAAAAAAATAATACTTCTCGCCTATCTAGAGGTGTCCCCGAAAATGTATACACGGTTTGAATTTATATATAAATTGGAAAAGAATGTACATACAATGTATAACTTTTCCTCCTGTTATTACCGTTCTTGTCAATACTTTGATGTCAACACATTTGGTGTTGTGGTGCATTCTTGTTAAATTGTGGCTTTAATCCTTTCAGTGTCGTCGGGTTTCTTGGCATAGACTTTATCTTTAAGGTATCTTCATAAAAAAATATCCAGTGGCGTTATGTCTGGAGAAAGGGAAGGGTATTGTATGGGATCTATTTTTCCAAGCTATCTGCTTGGAAGATTCTCATCAAGATATGCTCTTTTACATCACGACGATAGTGTGGAGGTGCTCCATCCTGTTGGAAATAAAATCACCATCTTCACCATACATCCTTCCGAATTCGTGGTAAAACAGATTCTTGCACTAAACTCAAGTAATTGCCACAGTGTATACATTCTTTTGGGACAGCCTGTACTTTAATTTCCCGTTTGACATTTGTGTGTCTGTACTATAAATTATTAAAATAATAAAAATAATATTCAGCATATTAGGTAGCTTAGCCAGTCATTGCATGATTTTTATTTATTTCAATTTATATGTTCTTTGGGTTAAAATTTGAAGTAGAAATAATTTATATAAAATTATTGCGGAAAACAGCTATGTATCAAATTTGCAACATCATAGCGGTTACATTGTTATAAAAATACAATAAGGTGTTTTATATAAAGTTTGTTTATGAAAATTTTGATAACAATTTTTGCCCTTTATAGAAATGTACCCCCATATTTAGGACATTTAAAATGAGTAAATCCTTCCGGGTAACTTACACCTTTGCCGCAATGTATCTGTACGAATATTCGATGGAGTAATTTGAGTAGTCGGAACTTTCTTGCTTTATGCTAATGGGTCTTATCCTCTTTATTGGCTTCCATGGGATGTTACTATTTCAGGTGATATCTTGTCATTTAGTTGCGTATATTTCTTCATCTAAAAATAAACTATTTCTCCTGTGGAATTTTCTGTGGAATGTGTTTGCCATGGATTTTTATTTTAGCACATCATCATAAAATGGATAGTTAAATTGGGCTTTAAAGGCGCTTAACCTAGCCGTGCCGATAGGGCTTCTTTTGAAAATTCCAAAATATCGACCAAATTATGAAGCTTATCATGAATAACTATTTTTATTTTTAAAACATTCGATTTTTTAGCATTTTAAGTCAAAATATTGATGAATTCTTCTTTCATAAAATATCTTGATTTCCATAGTAAATAGGCGACTCGGTTTACCATGAAATTTTGGTATATGGAAAATTTGCAACACCACGCAATAAATGGTTAAGATCAATCCAAACTACAAAAAAACACAGTGTTAAAAAACGATAGAGATTTTTAAATGATTAATTTAATTTATATTGAATCTTTCTTTATTTATGTTCCGAAAATATTAATGTGAATAATAAAAAATAATTGTGAGAATTTGCATCTTTTCTTTTTTGCACGGTAGTCTTTGTAACGTATCCCCAGTGCAAAAAGAGAATCGGGTGTATATATTATTATATCCCTATTCTCAATTACTGTTTTAATTTTTAATTATCATTGAGCAATGATTAGGCGAATATTTTCTAATTTTGTAATAAAAAAAAATACTATTTTAAAAGAATGTATTCTTCTTCATGCATGTAAAAAAATGAAATAAAACGTAGAGCAGTCTTGTTCCAACAACTATATATTTTTTCATTCTTTACAGTTTTCTTGAATTATTTCAGCAATGTTTTTCATATGTTGGATTCATACTGAATCATGAAATAATCCGATGAATTTTCTCGCGATACTTTTTTGATTAAATAAAGCACAAGTGTAGCATAATATTTGTTATTACTCGATTTGAGGCATACGTATTTTTTCTAATATCTTTAAATAAATAGAAAACCGTAGAAATTTCCATTTTATTAGTTACGGATATTTCCATATATATTTTTTTGGCAATAATAAAAATATATCCAGACCGTATCGGAATGGCTTTCTATATTTAACTAAACATAAATCGATCCGGCGGCATACAAATTGACTTAGAATATTGAATTTCAAAGCCGCAATAACTTCCATTGTCATAAATTCGGCATCCCGTCTCTCTATCTGCATTTGGCGTATCGGAACTTTACAATTTGTCGAAGTTACATTTCGCAGCTACATACTTTGCCCCTGGGGATGTTGGTTACACAATGGCGTAACGATTGATTTAATTAATTTCCGTGATATCTCCCCTATCCAAATCGCGGATGAAAATAGAACGGCGGCTCCGTATGGAAATTAAATTATTTTTTAATTGATATGTTTTTAATACTTTAGAATTAATTAGCGTCTAGTAATTCTCGCGTGCTGCCTTTTCCATTAAGACTTTAAAACCTCTTTGGAATAGTGGAACAATCAAAAAGCAATCAGATGAGGGGCTCCGCGGCCCGAAGAAGACATCGAGGGGAGACGGCCGAGGATGGGGGCGAGGTTCGGAAGAAAGTTTCCTCCTTGTTCCATCTTTTCAGAGTTATCTGCGGAACGTGGTAGCCCGGAACCGGGTTCCGGCTTTTGCCGTAAATCACCGGTGAGGAGTCGTCCTCCACATTTTGTTCATACATTTTTTCAGAAACATTTTTCGATGAAATATCGTTGTGCATTCGTTGTGCTCGACTGTCAAAGGGTACAATGCTCTGCATTAATCAATGATTCCAATTGTGCTCTGTTACCAAAAATGGAGATGAATATGAAATAATAAATAAAAGAAAATTTCTATACAGTACGAGAAATCTTTTTATTAAATTTTATTTTATAATTATATGGACATGGTTTTTGGTATCATCTGTCTTCAAACATAAATATCTCTCAATAAACTTAGAAACATCTCCAAGGATACCCAAGAGAGGATCTTTACGAACCTCCTCATTGCGGAATATAATGGCGAGCTGCTCCTAAGCCGTTAATTGATTCCTAAAAT
This sequence comes from Philopotamus ludificatus, assembly GCA_022495035.1. Classification (NCBI taxonomy): domain Eukaryota; kingdom Metazoa; phylum Arthropoda; class Insecta; order Trichoptera; family Philopotamidae; genus Philopotamus; species Philopotamus ludificatus. The sequence continues at coordinate 10,107 of JAGXCT010036290.1, forward strand.
AGGATATTCAGGGATGGTTCATATTTTTTTTTGTACGTAATTGACTTTGTTTAATATTTCCTAATTGCTATAAAATACTATTATGACTCAAAGATTAACTAATAAATATTTTTATCTCTTATTATTGAACATTTCAAAGCGAAATAAAACTCAACGGGTAATAAAGATCACGTGATGAAAAAAATTGCTAGTATGAATTTCGTGACCATTCGTTCACTACTTCCGGGGACAGTTTTCCGTTTTGTATTTCAGCAGCTATTGCCAGAATTTTTTTTTAAAAATTCGGGACCTACAAACAATTTTTGCCTTTGATCGTTAAAAATTATATAAAATAAAAATTATTTGTTTTCTATAAATACAAGACGTAGACAATAGTTTAACCGATCCTTCACGGTGGGTAGAAAACAACCGCGTCTTCCGAAGGGGATTTAATTATAATTAAATATAGATTTTTTAAGTCAAGATATTGATAAATTCTTCATCAATATCTTTTTTTTTTAAATTCATTCGAAATTTTGGATTTTTTAATTAATCAATATGATGTGTATATGAGAAGCGAACCCGGCCATGTCCCACCGCAGACTGAGGCACACCGCCGTCTCAAAGTTCTCGCCGCACGTGTCACTAGTACGATTTCACTCGCACTAGCCACATCGTACTGGATACGAGCGAGAAAAAAACACATTTTTATTATTTTTCGCAATTGCAGACAATAAGAACCAATGATTATTTATAATGTTTAACATTTAGACTTTTTTTAGACAAATACAAAAAAAATGTGTAATGTAGGATTTATATTAAAAAAGTTATTCGAGAAAAATCAAAAACTTGGAGTCCCAAATAGATCCCATAGGTTAGCGAGATTAATTATCTCTAATGTTCGCTGTTTTGTCTCTGATATTAATCCCAAAAATATGATCACTGTACGTAATTTAATTTTTTCTCCAGTTTACGTAGTTTACATGGAAAATATCTACCGCGCAAGTCGAATAATAGTTATATTTTTAAGTAATCTATACCAATAAACTTAATTTTTTAATCTATTAATAATATCATTTTAAGTGATAGACCATTTATTTTCTATAAGATGTATTTTAAATTATTACATGATTCAATTTTGATGAATAGCGCATTGGAGCAGAACGATTTGCATTTTAATTTAATTTTTTTGGGATGCAGAATGATCGGAAAAAATAAATTTGATATTGATTTATTGGTAAACATATTTTTATTCATCAATTTTCTGAATAAATAAATTAAAGATGATATTACATAAAGGCAGGGGTTGTTTTACGGCCGTCTCCTTCTAATATATTCCTTTTCGGTCACACCAAACACTTTGCGACCATCTTAAATAATAAAAATGGCCGCTGTTTGCTTTGTCGCCATTCCCCTCTAACACATAACAAAATATTTTTTAATCAATAACGACCGTTTTATTGTTCATTTTATTAACAGGTATTCTTGTTACACACATATTCCGTTTCGGTCTTCAACAAATCTATTTTTATCATCAAAAATTACGAAATGTATCGTGGAAATTCAACTAAATTATGCTTTTTATTAGATTATTTCATTAAAAATTCAGAAATTTTTAAATTAAATTTAACACCTGCAGAAATTCCCACTCAATTACATGTTTTTTATATGTACATCAATTTAGATCATGGATTTTCAAACTATTTTGGCTCATCTCATCGAAAAGAAATAAATATATTAACATTCGTAGCAATATTTTTTAAACCTGAAACATTTTGATGAAAAGGAAACAGCACAACGAGAAAATTATGATGTTTGAACAATGTGTGTATTAATAACACAATGATGTTTGACTGAAAACTGAAAATCTCGTCCAAGAGAGTTTCCAACCAACGCGTCGAAGACTCTACTAGGGGAGATACCGTCCGTTTTAGAAACCAATGATTTATAAGATGCTATCATGAATGTTAAGGTGGAGAAACCTACACTTCAAATTTAAACAATTATAGAAAAATAATTGCTCTTTTCGTAGTAGATCCTGGATCAAACCAGAGGTGAATTAACACTTAAAAAATCTTCACGCTTATTAAAAATCGCAACAATGTTGCTGTTTAATTTCCGAATCAATGGAATACTTGTTTTCTTAAAAACTGTCATCTGATTAAGCTTAATGCATCGATTCTCCTCCTCCCCTCATTCTAGGATTTTTCATTTATATACATTCGGAAATTGTATGTAGATTGTTATTCGGATAGGGTCGGATAGGATTCGTATTGAAGCCGGAGGCTGACGCGGTCACCGCAGGAAGTACTCGTGTCAGATGTTGCCAACAGACGGATTTCGGTTATAAATGAGAATATTAATCAAAATATGAACCCTTTGATAAAGTTGCATGAATGGGCCCGATTTATTTGCTCGAGTTCCGGTCCAGAAAAGCATTTGGCAAAACATAATAATTAATTAAAATTTCATACGGGAAAAAAAAACAAGAAAAAAAAATGTTTTTTTTTTCACAGAAGTCTAATTCAACTGTCGGACCCTTTCGGCGCTCTTTTTATTTTATTTCACGTATTTATATATAAAAAATTTTCGCGGCAAATTCATATAATCTGACGTTTGAAAAATGCGAACCCGTCAAAAAGTGTAACTCTCCGCTCGAACCCTCATCATATGGTCAGTGGTTATTGCTGCTGAACACTGTAACGCTCCTTTGTCATCCGTGATTTGATGTAATCTTTCAGAGAATACAGCATTCCAGCTCTATTTGGAGAGTGACCTGTGTCACGTTTAGGACCGTTTGCCCCGTTTATTCATCAATTTTCGCGATGATTATTGCTCGCTCAATCGTTTTCGCAGAACGGTGCCAATATTTACTCATGATGTTTGCTCGCAGCACTTGTCACAGAATAATATTCCGCATCACCGAGTGTGTGCTTAGCTTCTGATCAATAATATGTACACAGCAGCCGAACTAGAATCCCAATTAAATACATTCATCCGCCATTAACTAATTAAGAATGGAATTAACCTTAAAAATGGATGCAATTTGAGTGCAATTCACTCACACGGACCCAACTGCAACGTATTACTTTAAATATTTGATGAGTGACCTACATGTAGGAATGGCGCAGCCTCATAACCTTGCCTCACTTCTTTAACCTATATACGCGGAAATCCTCAATGATATAACCTGATGGCAGAAAGCGGTATCGGGATACAGTGTTGATATTATTTTATCAAAAAAAATATTTCCGCCATATATTTTGAATATTGCTAATATTTGCTCACGTTTTCTCATTCCGCAATTTCAATATGATGTATTATGCAAAGTGTGAAGCAAAGACGGGACGTATGCTCGATATACTGTATGTAAACACATATCCAATTGCAATTTCGTTACCACTACATTAAATATTTATTACATGCGAAATACGCACGGCAGCTTTTGGCAAATGGTAATCTCGCCGTGCAAATAAATTATGTACAAGATGTGCGAATCCGATGAAAAAATGGCATAAACTCGACGCGTTGCACACATTGATATTTACGTTTCGATACAAAGATGTACGCGATTTGGCAATTTATCTCAATATATATAACCAAGAAACGAGTCTACAAAATATACATAAGTTTCTTTGAATGAAAAAAAGTTGAATGCCTGCTGAAAATCGATTTGAATACGGATTATAGGGTTTTATCCTGTGATAAAAATTTTCTTCAAAGCGCACGCTTTGGATTTGCACTGCATTATTTCTATAGTCGATTTCCGGTACCTTCGTGCAACATGGAGCAAAATCAGATTTTACGTTCGCGTTCAATAATTCGCAAATATTATGTATCAACTCTCTGATCGCGATTATTTATTTAAATACAGTGGAACCTCTCATAACGAGCATAATTCGTTCCAGAATCTTGCTCGTTGTGTGAAACACTCGTTATGCGAAACTAATTTTTTCATATAAATCAATATAAAACACGATAATGCGTTCCATGCGAATTTTTTTTTTTAACGTTTATTTAAATAAAATTACATGCTTATAAATTGTTAAAGATCGTAACAACCTGGATAAAAACATTTTTAAAAATCGAAACTAGCTTATTATTTATTAATTTATGACAAATAATTAATTATTTTTTACTAGAAAGCTGTCTAGAAACATTTGTTTTAGCCGACTCTTTAAAATTTGGTGAAAATGTGACACAGCGTTATCATTGAATATGTTTGTAGCACGCATAGCCACCTCCTTATTAGGATGATGCTTCTCAATGTACGATGAAACAGACTTCCATGCTTTCAGCATTCCTCTTATTACGTCAGAAGATTGTTTCTCTGCTACTACCTCTTCCTAAAAACTCTCCTTCATAACTTCTTGCTGTGAAATACTACCCAACACACACAAGTGCGTCATACGTTTGTGACTTCCTTAATGTCGCTCGTTAAGGGAGCAATTTTTTCACTTTTTTTTGCTCGTTATGCGAATTACTCGTTATGGGAGGTGCTCGTTAAGAGAGGTTCCACTGTAGTTATAATCAGCAATTATGATATAATTAGTTTCATGAGTAAAAAGCAATCTGTTATTAGTTCACGTGACAGTTAAATTGTTGTACGTGTCATCTTTTGCAGGCTATGGCACGTGCAGATCAATCTGTTATTGAGCTCAAACGATGGGACTGCAATATGATATCATTTTCAGGTTTATGGGGACCATTAATTCGAAAGTACCTTAAGGCAATACGATGCAATGCATTGGATCATGATTTTTCTAGAAAAAATAAATATTTGTAACGTCGGGATAATCTAATACCAAAGAAAGATGAAAGAAACAATTCAAATTAAGATTAAAATGGAGAAATTAAAATAAGTAATGTTAAATTTAAAACATTGGGAAATATACATACTTTCACTGGACGCTTTACCTATTTTTCTTGATGAGATTTTCAGTGTATTTGGTCCAATATCAGAATTTTCTTCTAGCGGGTTTTCTTTTCTCAAAAATTAATTATCGGGTTCTGATCACATATCAAAATTTTCCTGCTGCGAAGTTTTCTTTCGCATAATTTAAGTTTTGAAAAAAAATCTTGCTTATAATGTGACTTGCTTAATATGCGCCGAGGCTTTGTCGAAATTTGGTGAAACGTCGTCAATTCCTGGATAGTTAATGCAAAAAAATAATGTATATCCTATAGCAGTGTCCACCAAACTTTTTGGAAACGGGCCGAATAAGGCTTGTATGTGAAATTTCAAGGTCATTAACCATTGGGTCACTGGGATGGGCCATAATTTTTATTATCCACTGTTTTTATAGCTCCGAATGTTGAGGAACGTCATAAATAAAAGAGAACAATTACGATATGACAACAGTTAGTATATGTTCATAAAAAATAAAACTAAGCATCCTATTTAATAAGAATATTTTTGAAAAATAAACAACACGTAATTTCATATCAAATTAACCATTTTGCATTTCAAATTAACCATTTTATATTTCAAATTAACACTTTTGTATTTCAAATTAACCCTTTTTTAATAGACATTTAAAGGAAAATCCTGTAATAGACACAGCTAATCAAAGCGCATAGTATAGGGTGACGAAAATTCAAAGTATTATAAGAGTAAAATAAATAAATCAATTTTTAAATAGTGTTTATTTTCAGTAAATAAATTAAACATTAAACATTGCCGATTAAAATCGACCATTTCTAAACCCACTCCTACTTGTAAAAGAGCCAGGAAATATTTCGAACAAATGGTTTTATATGCACTTGTCGCATCTGCTCAAAATCTCCAAAAAATCTGAAATTTTTTTTGTGGATTATTTGCACCCCGCAGCTCGCATCGCAGTTACTACGATGGAGCCCGTAGCGGTCCTCACATGGTCGCTCCAGTGGGTGGGCGCCCTGCCCCTTCCCCTGCGTCCTTATACGTCCTTATACGGTCCATGGTATTCTCAGCAGGCGTCACCAGCACCACATTTCAAAGGCGTCAATTTTCTTCCTCATGTTTTCTTTTATGGTCCAGGTGTCTACGCCGTAAATACAAATTGAGAATACCAGATTATGGACTAAACGTTTATTTGTCTTATTATTATTATCAGCTATCGAGTATCTAACTAAAAAGAAATATCCGAAAAAAACAAAACGTAAACGTTAAAGTCGATCAAACGCGTTGTATCGACTAGCATGTGATATGCGCGCCCCGGACATACGCAACAACGCTTTTGACGTGAAATCCACGACCCCCGTTGACAATGAGTAATATAATATATCATCATCATCATCATTTGCTAGTCACAAGGCTCTCACTCGCATGGACATTACCAAACTCTCGATTATATAAAAGCATCTTAATAAAAAATCTATATACAAAAGTTTCATTTTCTCACTGGTTGTTGACCTTAAATGTTAAGGCCTAACGATGATATTAGTATTAAAATTTTATTGTAAATGAGCTATTTACTAATTAGTATAAATAAATATGATTTATAAATCACAAATATATATTTTTGAACAAAACGATTCTTATCTCACTCCAAAATGAATCATTTTTGGAAATACGCGAAGAAAAATCATTGAAATATTTTTATTTCTCCTCATTTATATATTTTTTCTCCGATGAAGCGAACTATTTTCTTGGCTTTTCAACTCCTCAAAACCTCCTGACTATTACACGAGGAAAAAGAGGTAAAAACATTTCAATCATAAGACAAATTAGGCGAATTATTTTATTTTCTCGTAAGATCATGGTGAAAAAATGTAAGCATTTCATAGGGTTTCTTAATAAAACGTGATTGTATTAACAAAGTATGAGGCGTACACTTCGATTTAAAGATTGAATAATTAATAAATGGCATTAGTATCATTCATTCGTGATTTAATTTATGATGTTTGGCATCAAAGTGATAAAATTGATCTGAATATTTCTGTGATTAAATCCAACATTTTTGTATGAAAATGTCATTGAACTCTTCAAAACACTTTCACAAAGAGCCCTTTAGAATGTTTAATTTTTGTCAGTTGGTGTCAAAGCTTTGAAAGCACACTTAGCACCCATTGAAATTGTTCATATTTCATTTACAGTCGGTACAAGATGTAATTTGAAAGCTGTGTCAGAGTTTTGCGCGAATTTTTTGAATAGTTGTGCAAATTCACGGTATAAGGAATTTAGTTATTGAATATTATGCGAAAATTATAATTAATATCTATATATTTATTATTAATTTAGTTTGCTATTTTTTTTTAATTATTATTAATATAAGTCGAGTCTTTTAGAGCGTTCTAATTATTTTTAATAAAAAATTCTTTAACTATCCAGCTAATTTATATAATTCTTTCTAAGTTGTAAATTCATTCCTATTTCCACTCAAAAATTTTAAATATTTTTGGCGGTCTTGAATTGTACATTCCCCAGCACGAATTAACAATATAAAGTCTCATTATCTACAGGAGTATTTACAGGATATTATATCTAAGAATAAAACTTTTGCAAGATCCTTATACTTCTTGCAACTTCTTTATAAAATGTTTACGAATGGCTGATTCAAGCCCAGATCATAATTAATATAGTTGATACGGTTTATTTATCAGAATTATTTATTATTAAATTAATTATTTATTATTAAATTAATTATTTATTATTTTATGCTGTTAATTACATTTTTTTTTTTTCAAATGATCAAAGTATTAGAATTGCTGATATTAAGATTTTTTTTAAGAACGATATGATTTTAAGACCTTTTCAACAAATCGAGCTGAGTTATTTTCAATGATTTCATATTTTCTCAGTTGTAATAAATCGATTAAATAATTTTCCGGTACACACAATGATTATTCTTATTTTTAAAGCATTTTCTTAATTTTATGCCCAAACGCTTCAATAATATTTAATAGTTTTCTCAAAAAATAATATATGCTTGTGTTTTTTTTAAATAACAGTTAAAAACAAATCTAGCATAATAAATATTTATTCAAATTACTATTTATTATTTTATAGACTGCCAGATAAGCATATTATTATTTTAATAAAACATCCATTAAAAATCAAACTATAGCCTTTTCTATGTCAATTTAAACTTGAAACGCATTAACGCAAAAAGCAAAGATTTAAATTATTAAAAAAAATCTTTCATCTTACTAAACTATTCTGATATGTATTCTTAATTTGCTTAACCTATCCGTGCCGATGGGCTATTAAAGACCCCAAGTTTTCGATCTTTCTCGAATTACAATTTTAATATAAATGTCACAAACTTTTTGTACAAAAAAGTCTAAAGAATGAATATTATAAATAATCATTGACCTTAATTGTCTGCAATTACGAAAAAAATAAAAACAACAAAACTTCTGTTGCCACAGGCGCGATGTTTTTTCTCGCTCGCATTTGGTACATGCCGCATGCGAGTGTGGTCTCACTCGCATTTGGTACATAATTCGCATTTGGTACACCAAGTGCGAATTATAAAGCATATCATGAATAACTAAAAGTCAAGTCATTGGTGAATTCTTCATCAATAGCTTGACTAGAAATGCTTGTGATCTATTTTCCCGTATAAATAGACCCCCTTCGGTTATTTTCGAGCCGCCGTAACGGATCGATTAACCCATTAATATATTGGGTTGCCCCATATTTCGTGTCAGTAGTAGTAGGTGAAATAAAAAAGCAGTAATTCTTAAATAAAAAAATATATATAACCTTCTTGTTTTGTATTCACTTTATTTCAACATTCTAAAAAACTTATTGTTGTAAAAATCATTTGCTTAGAAATGAAAGACTAAAACAAGTTCTCTTAAACTTCTCCTAGAATCAAATCAGCTCAATTGTCGCTTAAAATTAGTATTGGGCATTTACTTTTTATTTCCAGTTATTAAATTGTAAATCTTTTAAGTGATTGTTTTTGCGTCCTTGCCTTTTCAGTGGTGAAGGATGACGTCTCCAATAAGCTTCCGACCATTAGACATGTTTAAGGGGTGAAATATTTCGCATAATATATGTGTTTATTTAAGTAAAAATACTAAGTTGTTAACTTCGAAAGGTCCTAAAGAAAAATCATAACAATTTGGATTTTTTTAAAATTAAAATATATAAATTAAGCCACAAACGGACATCAAAAACCACCGACACGATATATGGACCACCCTCTGGTACCATCTGAACATATTTTAATATAATTCTATCGCATAAAAAGTAGCTATATTTTTCATATATTATATCAATTATCTCTCAGCAAAATAATATATATCTCATATTGTATAAATGCGAAAATATCGTTGTAGATTAAACGCTTGGCAAAAAAACTATTTCCTATAATGAGAGCGCTGTTAAAAGCCGTCATTAAGCCGACACAATATATCACTATTTTTTTCATAATAGCCGACATTTTTGGAAGCTGGGGACATTATTGTACTGCGGCCAGATTGGTTACAGGAAAGAAAATGGGAAAACGTGATTTGTAAGAGAAATTCGAAGAAAGTGGCCTCGTTCAATATCGAAACGGTGCGAAAAAAATATATGTCGCCGAGATAATGACGAAAATAATAATTAAATTAAATATAAATTGGCATTCGGTTATCTTGCTGAAACACCTGGTAACATGCATCATTGAAATTCATAGAACAATGAAATATATGCATATTGTTTAGATTTGAAGCCGAATGTTAAACTGAACTACCGCAAGCGACTCCCTTTGCGAATTTATACATAAAGTAATGCACTTTCCAACAACTTTATGCTAAATCTGGTACGTAACGCTATAAAGATATTAAAACTACCAAAGTAGTTGTGCTGAAAGTTTGAAAGTTCTGCAGGGATGCGATATTAATTATTCAAGATCTCGACGCGCCGCAAACGTCGCCCAAAAAAATGGTCGGCATTAAGCATTATGATTTTGCGAAAATTCCACTCACACAGAGATACATTTCCGCTGGGAAGATCCGCCGCTCTGATACCGAATAATTGATGAATTCACGTTTTAAAATTATTGTATGGTCAGCGGGAAACATGCCTGTTCACGTGCAATTTTTTCATACACCCCACGTGTACATGATGAATATCTGACGTCATTAATCATCCCCCAACAAAGGTTCTAAAAACTTGTTCGAGATTGATGATGTCGGCCACTAATAGCAATTTACCCTTGGCGAGATATAAATACGGTAATAAACATTAAACGTGATGAATTGAGGGCATTAGCATAAATGAGTGGCTCGGTGGTAAGCTGGACACAAGTCCAAATTTTATTAAAATTAATGAAGATGTCAATGTTTTATTGTTAAACCAAACAATTGTTCGAAAATGGGATTTAGCCTTTGTTTCAAAAATATATATATGTAAATAATAATAATAAATGTGTCGTTAAATATATCTGTGTTTATCTCCTCAACGTCGTTAATTTATGTCTTTTTCATCTTTGTAAAGTCGCAGAGAGCCTTTAAGTAAGCATCCAATATAGCTACCAATGTCAAGATATGTCAGTGACGAGTGTACCAATTAAATAGCCAGCAAAATTTAAAAATTCCGTATATTTTTTATCAAATCTGGTATATTTTTGTACCACGGATAAAAATATTTTTTTTGTCATCAAGATACAATTAGGGAGATTGAAGCTTAATATTAATACGTCTTATCCTTGTTTTGCGCAGCGGATAGATTCCAGTAATGGATTCATAAAATGAAATCACGTAAAAAATATTCTTATGTCAATCTAATAGATGTAAAATTAAAATATCACGTAAATAAATATTTATTTCATCAAATAATACGTATTTGATTTCGCGATTTATTTCCCCACTGATAGATGAGGCCCTCTCCTATTTTTTTTTTCATTTAGGCCGATCATTGGCTTTCTTCTTCCAGGTGGTTCCCGTAAGTTCGAGGGCTTTTCATGAATTTCCACCTTTTCCATTGCAGTCGGACGATTCTTGTAGCAATGTCGGTCACTTTAGTTTTTTAACGGATTATTTCGTTGCGGATTCGATCGTGCAGATATACCTAACATTGCTTGCTCCATCGTCCTCTGAGTCACTTTGAACTTGTGGACTAGTCACGCCATTAGTGCCCATGTTTCGGCGCCATAGGTCATTACCAGGAGAATACATTGGTTAAATATCTTAGTTTTTAGACATTGTAGAATTTAAATATATGTTTTAATACCCTAACGCTCCCATGACAGTTGAATTTTTATCTCATACTTCCTGTTCCAGTTGTGTCGTCCTAGTTGAATAATCTGGCAGAGGTAAACATATTCTTGTACTTCCTCGCGACTGAAATCGGTTAATGGACTGCTGTGTTATTTATCATAATTTTTGTTTTATCCATTTTCATTTTTAAACCGAATGATGGATATGCAGTTTCGACATTTTTTCTAGATCCTCTTGTTGTAACCGCCATAATGAATATGTCATTTGCAAATCTGAGGTGTGTTATATACTCTCCATTCATATTAATTCCCCATCGTTTCCAATGCAGAAGTTTGAACATATTTTCCAGCGCACAGGTGAATTATTTTGCGGAGATTACATCCCTTTTCAGCTGTATTGGTTTGGTGTTGTCATATAATTAGACAGTCATTATTGGGAATTCGTATAACCATCTCAATATTTCAATGTATCTATATTCGATCTGAGACATTTGAAGAGATTCCCACATAGTCTAGGTTTCAATGCTGTCAAAGGCTTTTTTGTAGAATATAATATGCTAGATATAGAGGATTGTTATAATCCTCCGGGTTTTTTTTCTCTATAATTTGTGTGAGGATATTAATATTGTCTAGGTATTATATATCCGTCATAGCTTGGAGGTAAATACAATCAAATTATGATTGTTAAAGTTAATTGCCAATAAGCGCAGGTAGTATTCAGATGGGTGACCATTCTGAATACTTCTGAGTGACGCTGGTCAACAGAGGGGTGGGATGAAGGCTGACGACCTTCATTTCACAAAAAAATAATTGTCAAAAATATAAGCTGGGAAGCGGGCAGCAGCGCTCTTCAGTATAAAAAATCACTGCGGTGCAGAAGGCAACGGTAAACCACTGCACTATATATTCCCATAATAACCATGTCCATGGTCCTCCATAAGGGGAATCATGCACATGGTCACGATCCTCAGAAATGAGGGAAAGTGGATTTTATATATTATTATTATATAAAACTATAATAATATGTAATCACTTCCAGACTCAAAAAAATGGTATTAAAGTCATTTTGTAATCTGGCATGCTCTGATGGTTGGAAGTGTTCTAGCTTTTGTGAGTTTGGAGGTTTTATAAACGTAAGATGCAGCGAGTTTGAATTGTAATTCTTTATGATGAGTTTGTTTCCATTTATGCAGAAAATAGTAACTAGACTTTTGCTCCATGCTGCTGGAGTTATTCCTGTTTCGATTATTAATTATTTTTATTTATTATTTAAATGGCCTTCTAACAGGCCTTTACCACCTGGAGGACCCTACGCGATCCCCACCGGGCTTCTTTTACCCATCTCCCAAGCACCAACAAAGGCACGTCCGTCTCAACTCCGATGGCTGGAGTGCGATGGATGTCCTCCAGGCTAACTAGGTTCTTCGAATGGGATAAGGTCGCCAGCCATAAGCCCGGGAGCTGAACTGTCAGCTGAGCGGATTTAATAATAATATTCGGACATGACTAGGGTCAATTCGTATTTAACTCAGTCTAATTGGATGCTACAGGCACGGATAGCGGCCTGGGTTCCTCATAGTTACGTAAAGTCTACGGAATCATGATTGTGCCCAACCGCGATTGCGGCCACACAATTAATTAATTAAGCTGAATAATTTTTGATTTTTTTTCAATAGAGAATTTTCTTCCAGCCTTCAGTAGCTCATAACATTTTTATATTCCCTTGTTGAAAAAACTAGGCGATATGGTCTTATAATATGTTTAAGATGATTTTTTTCGCTGTCTATATATGTTTTCTTTAAATGAATGCTCCTAAATGAAGGACCTAAATAAAAAATAATCAGAAGATGAGCTTACGTTTTCTAGTTTTGTCTAGCTTTATTTATTCATGTGTTATGTTTGCATTATGAGGACGAGCATTTTCATGTAAAAGAATAATTATCATTCTATTGAATAAGACGTTTGATAAGAAGTATTTGATTTAATCTTTCTGGTTGTTGACAATAAACATCTGCTGGAATTATTTATCTTCATTTTAAATTTGGATTATGCCGTAAATATCTCACCAAATGCGCAATAGAACTTTCAGACGTGTTAATCTGGGTTTAGCGATTTAATTTCAGATGTCAGCTACTGCTATTTTATTTTAATGTTGTCATATATTATTCATTTTTTTTTATCTCTGGTCAATATACTGGAGATATACTGTCTTCGTCAACGATATATGCACGTTTTGAGGCGGTGTGCTTTGCAGTCAAGGGACCTTCGTGAGGCATCTAAATTTCCATCCTTCTGCCTTTACCGATACCTTTCAAATACTCATGCACTGTGGGATTAGATGCTGAAACAAGTCTTTAATGAATTTTGATGATCGTCTGATAGAGGGACATCTTGTAAATTTCTATTTCCCGATTTGAATCGACGTAACCAAAATTGACATATGTTTTGTGTCGACCCTCGTCCATAAACGTCATTAATATTATAGCTGGTGTAGCCTAAGCTACGTTTAAGCCCTGATTGTAGAAAAATATGAAACATAGTCTATCATGTTTGTTATTATTATCGAGTTTTTCCATTTTACGTCTTATTATAAAATAGGATTCTTATAATGAAAAGTTAAGCTAATAATTAGCACTTCTAAAACAAGTGCATTTTGCCACATCCGGATGAAAATTGAACTAAAAAAACAGTCTAGAGAAAATTTACCACTTTTACGTCTTACGGAATCGACTAAATATACCGCAAACTTGGAAAAAATTTTAATGAAGAGTGCTAAGTGTAGAATACTTAATGATCCGTGGATGTTTTTCCAGTTACGGAATTGGAAAGCTGCATTTTACAGCTTTGATTAAGGAACAATTTGACCGATTTCATTGACAGCTAGAGAGAGAGCATTTTTTAAATAAATGGAATAAATAAAATGTAATATTAATAAATAAATGAAAATATTTGGTATAACAATGTTACCCCTGATATAATGCGGAAAATCGTGGAAATGTGCTTTCCGAAATTTACGCTATATATATATATCGAAAAAAATTGGTTGATCTGTACTTCAAAATTATATTAATTATATGTTGAATTGAATTTCAAACAAGCGTATTCTTCTCTAAATTATGTGAAATAATGACCCTATAATAAATAATGTCATATAGGGCTTAATTAAAATTAATTAGATGGATCCCTGTAATCTTTTAAAATTAATGTGACTAATAATAAGGCACATCACTATGATATTTCATCTAAAAATTATAACGAGACACCCGAAACCTTATTAATTATGATTTGCATCGTCGTCGCCATTATTGTTATGAAGCAATATGTTGTTGTTTACATTACATATTACTATATTAATCCTAGGATACAATTTCCATTGCGAAATTGATTCAGACCGCATGTTGGCAACACCTGCTATATGTAAAACGGCTAATTGTATGATGTATGCGCTATATGTAGCTCGGTCAGAGTACCGCATAGCGGCATTTATATAACCTTTGTTTTCCATTCGAGCACGGGTTAAATTAACCCTTATCGTGCCGAATTGTCGCCTATTATTTCGGACGCCCATTGAATGTATTAATACATACACTATAAAAAATATTGTGCCGATTCATTCAATTAATTTATGACGTTTTCGTTCGTGTTTGCGAGTTTCAAAGTATAATATCATGTGGAGTATCTCGTTCTCTTTGTCTCCCGACACGCAAAACAAGAAATTTCGCTGTGCCCAGAAAACACAAGTTTATTTTGCATTAAAACTTTGTGCAAAGTAAAACAATGCGTGTATATTTTCGGACCCTTCCCCAAAAACTTTATTTAATTTTTACTTTAAATATTTAATATGAAAATACTCCTCGTGAAATAACACACAGCGGATATCTTTAATTTGCAAAGATGAAAACTTTTCGTCCGTTTCCTACTTTGTGTTTTATGCGGTACGACTTGAGATAATTGTCGTGGAAAAAAATACCCCCCGCTTGAAATAATATATTCATGTCTTTCGCTTAATGTATTCGTATTATTATACTTAAATATATATATATCTCTTCCAAAATTGTCATAATAAACATTTCTATTAATTTTATTTCTTAGATTTTTTCCTTTCGCGTTTCGTGTCCTGTCTGCTAACAGACGTTGAGGATCACGACGGCTATAATCTGAATGTCTGTAATGAAGAATATTTAATTATTAATAATTTTGACCATTTGAACTGCAATTTTGTGTATAATTTTATATTGTATTTAATAACTGATGAGCGTGATCATGGGTAGCTCGTCATTAGGGGCAACCGGGGCACTGCCCCATATACATTTCGCCTAATAAAGAAATAATAATTATCTGAAATATGCGTACAGAACAGTATTCGTATGTATTTGGCCATTATTGTATCCCCTCTGATCACTTGGTCTCTTCTTAAGTCTTTTCAGGGCAGGTTTCTATCTGCCCCTGTACACGTGGTCGCTGTTAGTCCAATGCGAACGAGTGTTATTGTTTGTCAGTAAGTGGAAGTAAAGAGAGAAGTTTCGTATTACCGCATACAGAAAGTTGCTTTTCGTTTGCCTCGTAAAGTTCTATTTGGGACAGACCTGTATATGTTCCATTTATCTATATTTTTTACTCGAAAAATAAATACTATAAAATCAATGGTCACATTTCGTGTTCATATGCTTTCGCTATATAGAATGCGCTCTCTTCCGAGATGACGGACCAATCAGGGCGTCCGCATGCCTTACATAGACAATAAATCTTAATTTTTCATACCTGCTACAAAAACTCCGTTTTTGTCAGTGAGCTGTAGGTCGTTGTCTTTTCGACAGTTGACAGGGTGATTCACTCACGCTGCCATGTCTGTCACATCTCCGTAATTCTCTCGTACCAGAGATTCGTCTCTGGGATCTCTCTAATTAATTTATTCGTACCAAAGGAAACTTTGGGATCTCAATTATCATCAGAGTAGAGTTAAGTGAGCTAAGTCTTACTCTCTTATCGAGTTAATCTCTTCAGTACCAAAGGAAACTTTGGGAACCTCCACTTCGAATCCAGTACCAAATGAATCTTTGGGAACCTTCCCCCGTATCAAGTATATTTCATCAAAATAGAGATACAATCATCGAGCTGACGACATCTGACTCATTTATTCAATAAACAATCATCTACAATACAAAGCGTGTTTTACTTTAATACCGCTCTTCGAAACGATCGTCAACTACCGGACGGTCATAATTTGGCGCCAGCGGTCGTGTACCTTTTTTGATACGCGAGCTCGGGTGCCTTAACATAATTGGTGGCAGCGGTGGTATACCATTTTTTGGACTACTGTCGCGCCCCTTGACATAATTGGTGGCAGCGGTGGTATACCATTTTTTGGACTACTGTCGCGCCCCCTTGCCATAATTGGTGGCTGCGGTGGTATACCATTTTTTGGACTACTGTCGCGCCCCCTTGACATAATTGATGGCAGCGGTGGTATACCATTTTTTGGACTACCGTCGCGCCACCTTGACATAATTGGTGGCAGCGGTGGTATACCATTTTTTGGACTACTGTCGCGCCCCCTTAACATAAACAGCACCGTCAACGTTTTTCGACTATCATCATTAACTGATTGATGATTGTCACGAGCCGCACCACCCCCCAGTGAGCGCTGGAGGGGCGTTGGTGGGTCCAGAAGAATTTTGGGGGGCGATTCAGGCGGTCACGGAGGCGGTGGCTCCTTATAGAAAATGTAATAATTGGATATGAAATTGGATATTCAATTTAAATTTTGGATTTTAATTTGCCTAATTATATTCTCAATATAATTTTCTATTTAAAGTATTAAATAATATGAAAATTTAATTAAATTTTTCAATATATTTATGCTCTATTTACTCATTTGTGAATGTGTAAAATAGCAGGCCGGTAGCTATTTTAAAGTAAAATTATGCATTGGGGCCCTCGGTATTAAGCCCTTAATTTTGAAAATATATTTTTTTATTTTGAATACTTCTGAGTGACGCTGGTCAACAGAGGGGTGGAATCAAGGTTGACGACCTTCATTTCACAAAAAATAATCGTCAAAAAAAATATAAGCTAGGAAGCTGGCAGCAGCGCTTTTCAGTATAAAAAAACCACTGCGGTGCAGAAGGCGACTGAAAACCACTGCACTATATATTCCCATGATAACCATGTCCATGGTCCTCCATAAGGGAATCGTGCACGTTCCTCAGAAATGAGAGAAAGTGGATTAATATCTTATATAAAAATATAATAATATGTAATCGCTTCACGACTCAAAAAAATTAATATTTTTATTTAATTTCAAAATATCAACAAATAGCTTTAACACGGAAATCATTTTTAAGTAAACAGTTTAAGAACCAATGACTCCAGTTCTTCCAAGATTCGGACATCCAAAGTGTTGCAAAAAGGTTTAGTCTCGAGATATGATTAGGTTCATTATTAGTTTTTCCTTATTGTTTTCTTCTCTTCCTATCACGCGTTTGAATTATTTTCACATACATGAGTGATAGTATTATTCCAAAAAAATATCTATAGATATCTATAAATTCTGAGAATTGTTTATGACAAAAATTATATGACTGAATTACGCATTGGAATATTTTTTTTGTTATTTCATCTTTGTTACTCCATGATGGTCTGCAGGAAGCGATACTCAATTTTACAAGTTTTTATAGTGTCACGTGGTCTCTCTAGAATCTTAAAATAAAATATTATTATTACTGAAATTAATTGGAAAAAAATGTACTTATACTTAAAAATGATACAAAAAAATATGAGATACATTGCTCCGCGACGTTTGAACGCAGAACAGATTTTCCCCCTCCTTCCCTCCTCTGTAGAAAATATTTCGTCATTTTCGGCCTGCGTTCAATCTAATTATGAAATTATAATAACTTAAAACATTAAACGTTGGATAATTATTATTTTTTTTTTGATTTGGCGATACATATTTTTCAGCCAATGTTTATTTTGTGGTGCGACAAATGTTTCATTCAAATCAATCAACCCTCTAAAACTCATGCAATCTTCGTTCCACCCCACCTATAATTAAGATAAAAAATATCCTCCATACCAAGGAAGCCTGAGGCGAAGTACCTCGGGGTCATTTTCGATAAAAGAAAACTCTCATATAAAATATACCATTTAAAAAATTGACGCGCTTCTTCGTCCTCTTATCGTTAAAGATAAAAAGACAAAAAATAGATGAAGGGAAAAAGGTCAAGCCATATACTTGCGCATAGTTATAGCCTGCGGCTGTTAGATTTACATGGGGTTAAAACAAACACAAATATATATTCCTTTTGTAATAATTAAATTTATTGAGAATTTTTTAGAATATGTTATTTTAAAACCATGTTAAGCGAAGAAGAAAATAACTCAATTCTGTTTATATGAATATGATAATACTGAAATATTTTATTATATTTATTATTATTTATCAAATATTGGGCGACGGTGAAACGTTGTTGAATTTTTCTATATTTATGTACAGATGAGTTCGATATTTTTAATTTCGATCGACAAAGCCTTCACTCTGATCAAAGATGACGACATCAAAGAAACGCTTGATAATCAAATTTTCTATAATGAGCGGTTTTTCATCAAAACCATTTCCTCTTTTTCTTCAAAATTAAAATCTATACATTATCTATGGATGACTAGACACGAAACTTAGACTATCATAATACATAAAATAATTTGCAACGATTGAAATTTGTCGTTTTTGCAGATTTGCATAAATAATAATAATGTATGTATTGTCGTCGTGATGCTGCGGTGTTATTTAACATTCGTAAATAATTCCGGTCCGTCAGTGCTGGGATGAACGCATAAAGTAGGGGTCTTAAGCTTCTTATGGGTAAAGTTTGCAACCCTTACGCACGGAACCCTTTATTAAAAGTGTTTATTTTTGTTTCAAAAATGTTTCATATTACATTTTTAATGCGACCTTTCGCCGAATCGATTTTTTTAACCGGCGACTTACCCCTCCCATTGTATTGTTATGAGTCTTACATTATTAATAGATGATGGATCGACGTGGCCTCGCCCTTATCTTGAATTATAATAACAGAAGAAATCGGCGATACTGTAGCTTTTGCGTAAGGTCAAATTAACTGACGTGGAACGCCATGGTGACATTGTGTTTGTTTGTATTGTGGATGGATCGAAAGTCGAGAAGGTCAACTCTACATTGTTTCTAATTTTATATTTGAATGTGCGTGAATAATATTCGGGTAAAGTTCATACTGTATTTTTTTAAAACTATATATTATTTTAGAAAACATGTTTAACATTTTCCAACAGATTTTTATTTTTTTTAATAAATGCTGTAGAATTATTTTTTATATACATATTGTATTTATAAGATTTTAATTATAAAAATATGAGTTTAATAATGCTCCCAATAGATTGAAAAAAAAGTCTCTTTAAAATGGAATTTTGTTGGTTACATATATTAAAAATATTAATTAGGCTTATATGCTGTGGCGACTCGTGGGTAAAATGTTTGGGGGTGCTGGGGAAGATTAAGGAGAGTCCGAGTCGCAGCGTAACAAAGCATTTAGCAATCAAACCTGTTTTTGCGCTATTTTAACTTTTTTAATTTTTAAATGAGAAATCGCCTAAAAAAGTAAGAAATTTGTACATTTTTTTACCGTAAGTTTGCCTACATGTCCAAGTGTATTACATCATCACATTACATATGTATTGCATAGTGATAGCTAACCATTTTGAGAAGAGGGAAAATTTTTGTTTATTCATTTTTTTAAATATTAGCCCGTTGGTCAAATCAGTTATGGAGTTTTCGTTTTCTAATTTTTAGTGCAGATGTCAAGATTCGTCATTTATATTTTAATACTTTCAAACACCATTCATGGAATTGATCCATTTCCCTGAAGTGCATTTCACATAAGAATATTAACCAAGCCGTGCGGATATTGGACCCCAAATTTTTTCTCGAATAAATCTTTTAATATAAACCACCAACTTTTTATATTTATCAAAAAAAGTCTAAAGAATAAATATTATAAATAATCATTGCCTATTGTTGCCTGCAATTGCGCTTCTGTTGCCACGGGCGCAATGTTTTTTCTCGCTCGCATCCTGTACGATATGCTGAGTGTGAGTAAAACGTGCGATTGTCGTTTAAGCGTAATATTGATTAGTTAAACAATCTAAAATATCGACCCAATTATGAAGCATATCATGAATAACTATTTTTATTCTTAGAATAATCATTTTTTTTATTTGAATTGAAATGCTTGGGGTCCCTGAGAGACCCCCTTCGGACGACGCGGTTGGTTTTGAGCCGCCATGACCGATGAGTTTCATCATTTAACTAATTTATATTTTAAAATTCGTATAAAAACTACTGCATTTTTATTCCGACATTATTTATTTCTTCTAATATATTGACAAACCGATTAAAAACCGCAGGTCATTTAAAAAGGCTTTGTGGGTCAGTGTCTGATCCACGGGTCATAGGTTCGCCATCATTGCATTATATAATCACATTAGTAAATTGCCGTCTTTCGAAGTGCTTAGATAACCCGGGATCATTAAAAAAATCTTTTTAAAACAAAAATTGATGGCAAAATATCTATTTAGGTATAGTTTTCTATTTTTTTTTGTAATACAGTGTCTATCTACCGCTTAAAAACAGGTTTAACTGTATTTAAATTGTTAATTACATTGTACAATACTACAATTTTGTGCGATCCGTTCATTGCATATTTTTTATTTTAATTTGATCTCGCACAGTTGATTACCCCTGGTTTAACACGGCACCCACAAAGAGGGATTACAATTGGAATAATTTAAACCACATATCAATTACATACATATTCGGTATTCACACGGGCATTACACTTTTGTCACGGAGCGGCACACGAAATCGTAATAGAATCGCTTCAGCAAAAGCTTCAGTCAAAGCCCCGGCTGATTTCGTCAAATGAGATTTTTTTCAGAGCAGCTCGGATTCATTATACGACAATTTTTAGGCAAATGGCTTTCGCAGTCCACAATACACACAGTCATGGCGGATATATTTATATATTTTTTAGGATCCGACTTAATTTAATATGTACATGCATGACAAAGGTCAAATGCGAAGTGACTTATATACAAAAAAATTACATATTTTATTTAAAAAAAACGCCTTTTTTATCCGTGGTTATATAAAACGTAATAAAAAAATAACCGAGCATATCCACTTATGCTATTATCGTACGCGATGTGACATTATGCGAGTCGATAACGCGTTTAAATCGTAGTAGGTAATGTGTGCATTAATCATAATTGCTTGTGTGCGAAATAAATTATTACCAATGCGCTAATAAAGCTATGTTTGCACGTACGTAATTTACGAACCGAACGAGCCCCTAGAATTAAATAGATTGGACCATAAATACATAATCCCATTTATTTTTACTGCCTTTGTTTAAAAATTGCTACGTTGGAAATAATATGTGTTAATTACAGTTCGATGTGAAGTAATTAAGCAAAAAATATCACACTATATAGCAGATCTAATCAAATTTAATAAAAATAATAAATCGAGGAAAAATCTGCTTTACTGTATTAATTAAGAGCGAAAATTCAATGTCGATTTAATGAAAATTAAAGCAATAATCCTGGATAAATTGAGCTGTCAAAAATAGCATTGACTATGATGTTGAAAAATACATGTGAATAATTATAAAGTTAATAAATATTCCCTGTATATTAAAGAGTAATAAAATTTAATTATATTTACACATTTTATTCAACATTTATAATATTCTTTTTGAAAAATCCATTAAGTTACAAAGCAAAAGCTAAATAAATGCGTATTAATCGTTACCTTTTTAAAAAAATCTGATGTTATCTTAATTTATTGAATTACATATGGCTAGATATTAGTGGTGTACGGTGGACTTGATGCTGGGTGTGCTGAATGTGGAAAAAAATACAATTTTTTTTAATGAATTTTATTATTATTTATACAATAATTCTGTTCTTATATATTATAAGTAATATATCAATGAGAAAAAAATACTCATAAAACTAAAAAAGAAAGGGACAGTTTACGATAGTAAATGAATAATAATAATAAAATTCATTAAAAAAACTATATTATTTTTTCCACATTCAGCACACCCAACATCAACACCACCGTACGCGCCTGCTAGATATAGAGAATATAAGGATGAGAGCTTTTATCATGCTAAAATGCAGTCAACAGCAGCAAATTAATTGAACCAAACATCAATATTGCATTTTTTTTATATGAATCTTACATTTATTCAATGTAAGGTTTATAATTATTTTGTTAATTTTTTTATTGAAAGCAATTCTGGGACGCATTTTCAGTATTGCGTTAATATCCTTCAACAATATTGTCCTTTTAATTCCGCATTGTTAACAAAAAGTCATACGTTTGTGGTTTTTCTCAACTTTAGAAAAGGTACAATGTAGCAGGGAGCGAATATTCAGCGAATGCGGAAGTTAAAATAATTATTAGATTTAAAAATATATTTGTTGCTTCCTTGACAAGCTTATGATCAATACTTGGGCTGTTTAGGCATAAATTGAATGTAATATGACCTCTAAATATTTCTCTTAAATAAATAAAAATGCACAATAACATGATTATTGTATTATGAAAAAAAATAAAAATATTATCATTTTCTAAAGCGCCATTCACTCAATTCAAAATTCGATAAAGTTTCTATAGATGCAAGGAGTATGAGTCTCTCACACTAATATTCCCGCCAGTGTCAAACCACGACACTGGTTAAGTTTTAATAATATTACGGTTGGATTGAAATATATATATTATTTATTCAACGGAGTCATTTAATTGAATAATTCCGATGTGATTTACCTACTTAAATATTTTTATTAAATATGCGGAGGTACTCGGACTTTTCCACCCATACCCCCTGATCAGTGCTATAAAAAACTTCCTGAATTTATAGTTTTCGTCAGACACTTCCGAATACTAACTTAGTTCAGTCGCGGTTAACTTACATTATCGAAATAATATGTATGTTACTTATACGCCATAACACTGATTTAAATCTTCTTAATCAACGAAAGCCTAATTTCTACGTATTTAAAAAAAAAACATCTTTCTTTGAAAAATAAAATTATAATTTTTAAGCCAATATTCTACCCCAAATCTTTTAAGCCTCCCCTGCCAGTTTCATCTCACCATATCCAATAGATACAATCTAAATTAAATTACATTAAAATCCTTCATTTATTATGTAGATTCAAATAAAGCATTCCCACATGATTTTTCAAATCTCTCTCCAAATTCGTAATGTTATTTACATTTTATCGGCCGGAAGCTGATTTATGTGCTATGCTGCACCCTTTTTTGAGCGACATCTTTATCGGCCGCATATTTGTTTATTTAAATACATACACATACTAAATGCATGGGCAGTGTATTATGAAATGTGTTTGAGTAAATATTTTTTTTGTCTAAATGCATTTATTTTTTATAGTGTTTAATAAATTACATCGCTCACTGGTGTCAAATTACATTTCCCAGGATATTTCATATATTTCGAATGGATCCATTTGTTTATATCTAAAGACTCGTGTTACACAAAAACGCATATATTTATTATTATTGACCAAAATGAATTTGAGAAATCAGGGCAACTTCTTTGAATTATATATTTTCGTTATACATGGAAATCTTTTTAATTTTATAGTGCAGTATTTGGATTATAGATTATTATATTATTAGAAAATTTCACCCAAAAAAATAATTATTATTTGAGTTATAAATTAAAAATCGGTGCAGTTTCTTACCTATGCGGACTTAGACATTGTGGCTAGATCTAGGATGGCTCTCAAAGAAGCATGAGAGGGGCAATTAGCATGGGACAAAGTATCAACGAGAGCAAGACAAAATACATTCCCATATTCCAAGGATAAGCCGCCAAGGAATTAACATATCTCGGCTCACTTATTTCAAATAACAATGAAACCAATTTGGAAGTACGAAGACGCTGGATATCCTGGAGAGGATAATTCTGAGACGACGATGGGGAATGGCATATCTGAAGCAAGAGGAGCTGTACCGACTATACAAGTATATGCCGGTCATAACTGCCGTCCTCGTCATCCATGATGATGATGCATAAGATCAAATCCCTGTACTTTCTTCCATCGGATCTTCAACTCCGATGCACTCCATATCCCAACTATAATTATCAGATTAGATTTATAATAATAATAATATTGATAAAGTTAATATTCAGTAATTGGATATTAACTGAGATTCGGATGGTACACATAGTCCCAAAAGTGTAGAAGAATATCATAAGGTTCATAATTTTTACATCCTCAAATGGAATTTTGATTGTGTATGAGAAAAGCTTACTCCAACAATGCCTTTCCTTGGTGAGTTCTACCAATATTTCGCTTCTTGCAATCTTAGTCTATTATTCACTAGTATATTTATATTATTTTTAGCCTTTGCCCGCTTCTTCATCATCCATTTTAGTAGGTGAAACTTCATCATATTTCATTTTTTATAATTATTCTTTCCACTTTCTTGATCTGATGTTTATTCAACTTCTTCATCGATTTATAATTGTTGCAGACTTATTTCTAATCGAAAGTGAACTAATTATTAATATTTTAATCTTATGGATTTAACCCTAAAATATTAGATTATGTAATAACTTTTATTTACAGCCATTTTATTTCAATTACATCTGCTTTAATATACTAATGGTTGAATTTCTAAAAACTTGAAATTATCATATTTAATATTTGATTCACAATTTAAGTGTAAAATCGATGTTTTCCATATAACCCAGATGTGAGGCAATCTTGTGATGAACAAAATTCTTGCATAAATCAACGTTGATGTTATACTTTAGCTCGATATAAAAACCCCATTAAACAAGATTACCTTATTCGCCATTTTTACTAGATATCTTGCTAAAACATTATTACCTGTCTTGACAATATAGTCTCTTAAAATAAATAATTGACAACATTAACTCAATTCTAATGATTTTTATTCATTCCATTGACAATTCTAATGATGCTAAGAAAACTCGAAGCGCAATTATTTTACCGTCAACTAATAATAGTTATCGATCGCAGATTAGAAGATAACATTGCCTCAGAGATGCTGCTAATTGAGCGTGCTGTGTAAGTACAAATCACAACGTTTAACGCTCAATTGACGTTGTTATGGCAATACATTGCCTTCAATTACCACGCCCAATATAGGGAGATGATCGTTAGTTCGCAATTTTTTATGCCGAATATGAAATCTCAGCACTGATTGCGGAACCGGTCCATTACCCAAGACACATTACCTCCTCGCTCATTGCCGAAATATTAGATTGACATTTAAAATCGTTTGTCATGTCTACCGGGTGGGATGGAACTCCTTTTGTATTCCAATTTGGTGTAATATCGTTTCCTGCAAGATAAATGAAACACATCACTTGGATTGATGACTGTAAGGTCAAAACGGCAATCGACTATCGGGGCCCCTCGACTCGGAATTGGAAATGGAATCGACTTATAGATATAATGGACACTTTTAGAAAAGGGTTCCGTCCCCAAACGTGTCTAATGGCGGCCATTGCTTACAGCCAGCGCGCTCTGATTGTACCAGCTTGAAGCACCGTGTCGTTAGTCATATTATTTGTTTTTGCGTTCCGGTGGCAAAGTGGCTAAATCTCAATCGGGCGTAATATCGATCGATGTTTTTGCGAACACATTGTGACTTTAACGGCGTTCGGTGAAAATAAGCGAATTCTTTCGAGCATCGGCAGTCGATTAGTTTTCCTGCCACTATTTCTTGTCCCGACCTGACCCGGAAATCCGCAATTTTCCACCACAAAAAAACTAAAAGTTGAAAGTGTACAAAGTTGTTTATCGCCTTTCCGTCGTCGACGAGCATTATGTCCCAAATTGCCTGCGGCCCGTCAAACGTCATAAAGCAGCGACACTTTATTGCGGTGGAGTGGGGGGGAGACGATGGAGGGGGAGTCGGTCGGTCGTGCTGTGGCAAGAGGAACAATTTGCGGCAAGAAGTTGCCCAGAGACGTATAATACGAGATAGTGGAAGATTGCGAACAAAATGGGCCGTGCCCGCGTGACGGGGGATAACGATCTTTAAAATGTGACTGTGACGTCTTTTGTGAGATATGAGCAATCTCGCGCCAAACACGTTTATTGTTGATGATCTCGGCGATTTGTCATCGGAGGGGGCGAATGTCAACGCGAACGTGATACATTTTTTTTTCAGTCGTTAATTTTTGGGTAAACACCCATAAAACGTGAATATTGCGGATTGGGTTGCAGAAGGGTCTGTAAAAAAATAATCTACTCGTTTTATTTGTGGTACAAAATGAAACAAGATAATGACAGATTTACTAATCGAATACAAGAAAAATACAGTCAACCCTCCTATGTCCTAATCTACCGATTTGTCACGGCGGCTCAAAAAGTCAAAATATTGATGAAGAATTCATCAATATCTTGACTTTTTTTATTACGGATTATACTAAGAATAAAAATAATTATTCGTGATAAGCTTCATAATTTAGCCGATAATTTGGATTTAATTCTAATCATATAACGCGTATATGAGAAGCGCACTCGGCGATGTCCCGCCGCAGACTGATGACACGCCCCCGGTAGACCGACCGCCAAATTCTTACAGTACGTATCACTTATATACGTTATTTTTTTTTCGCAATTGCGGTCAATCGAGCTCAATGATTATTTATAATATACAGTGGAACCTCTCTTAACAAGCACCTCGCATAACGAGTAATTCGCATAACGAGCAAAAAAAATGAAAAAATTGCTCCCTTAACGAGCGACATTTCGCATAACGAGTGACGCAGAAAGGGGAAGTCACAAACGTATGATGCACTTGTGTGTGTTGGATCGTATTTCACGGCAAGAAGTTATGAAGGAGAGTTTGGAGGAAGAGGAAATAGCAGAGAAATAATCTTCTGACGCAATAAGAGAAATGCTGAAAGCATAGGAAACTCTTTCATCTAACATTGAGGAGCATCATCTTAGTAAGGAGGTGGCTATGCGTGCTACAAACATATTCAATGATAACGCTGTGTCGCATTTTCACCAAATTTTAAAGAGTCGGCTAAAAGAAATGTCTCTAGACAGCTTTCTAGTAAAAAAGAATTAATTATTTGTTATAAATTAATAAATAATAAACTAGTTTCGATTTTTAAAAATGTTTTTATCCAGGTCGTTACGATCTTTAACAATTTATAAGCATGTAATTTTATTTAAATAAACGGTAAAAAAAAATATTTCGCATTGAACGCATTATCATGTTTTATATTGATTTATATGAGAAAATTAGTTTCGCTTAACGAGTGTTTCACCCAACGAGCAAGATTTTGGAACGAATTATGCTCGTTATGAGAGGTTCCACTGTATATTCTTTAGAGTTTTAGACATGTAAGATTTATATTAAAAGAGCTATTCGAAAAAACTTGGGGTCCCAAATAGACCCCGGCTAGCCCCTATTTGTCCCAAATAGCTATGGCTAGGTTAATGTTGGCCTAACGTCGTCCTTTTATTGCCATTTTTTATTCAATAAAAATAAATCGTATATGGTCATGTCCGATGAGTATAGAGGCTAAGGCAGTGGTTATTAACCTGGGTTCGATCGAACCCCAGGGTTCGTTGAGTCAGCCTCCCGGGTTCGGCGGAGGTCAAAACACACACCCGATACTATGAAAACGTACGATATTATGAAAAAATGATACGACGTATGATATAAGGGTTCGGTGAACGCGCATATGAAACTGGCGAGGTTCATTATCTCCAACAAGGTTAAGAACCACTAGGCTAAGGAATAGTAACTGTATTATTTTTAGCCCAAAATTCTTCCCGTATTTTTCGATTTCTCTAAATGTAAAAAAATCGTCAAGCACAGGTAAAATCTTTTCGACAGCCAATAATAAAGTGAGTATCCAATATGGGTACCAATGTCAAGATACGCCAGGGACAAGTGTACCAACATAACGAAAATTATAACTATTAGTCTTATACACTCTAAAATTCTAAAACTATGTAGATAATTTTTATCAAATTTTATATTTTCTTTCTTTACAAACATTGGAGAAGAAGGTAGTTAGAATAAATCCATTAAGTATGCATACCCATAAAAATTTCCCATTGTTTTGCAGAATTAAAGAGAAAGGAAAAATATATAAATATAATTCTATAATGTTGTGATGAATTTGCTTCGAATTGAATAAACAAATATTGACCAAATCTGTAATAAATGGACGATAGATACTTCAAAGTAAATTTATCGATATCTTAAGTGCTGAAAATTCTTTTAAAAATAAATGAGACTTTCATGTATCACAAATATTTTTAAAATCTGTTCAGCATCAATATTTAAATAGATTACGCTGGAATAATGAAAATATAAAATTGAAATGGATATTGCTGTATACCAAGAAATGTATAAGCAAATTGTGAAAGAAAATGTGGATAACAGATTTTCTAATAATAAAGAATTCAACAACACAGTAATACAAACAAAAAGTTAACACATTAGACCTGCCATGTACAATCAATAATAATGTCACTTTTTTGTAGTGGCATTTTTACAACAGTTTGTCACCCGAAGCTCTATTTGTAGTCTGCACTTTCTTTTTTATTTTTCATTCTTTTTATCCAGAGATTGAGAATACAATTACGATTTTTATGCTATTTGTATTCAATAAGAGATTGAAGCAAAAAATAGTTACCAAGGTCGTCTACTAAAACTATGGAGACGTCTTAAAACTTTGAAAATGCTATAAATGATTAAAAAAAAAAAGTGGTGATTAGATTTAAGCGGATAATTAAACAGAAAAAAATACATATTAAACTGAATTAAGCCGTTTTAAATTCATTGGTAAAATACGACCCTCGCAAAACCATTAAGGATTTATCACAAGATCTCAGCTGTTCCTGGTCAACAGTACAAGATCATTTGAAAAGGATCGGTAAACAAATATACAAGGATTTTGGACAATTTAGATGCCGCACAAACTTTTGCTAATAGCACTGGAACCCTTCAAAAGGATAACCATTTGTTCATCGCTCTTGCCTAGATATGAGATTAATCTGTTTCCAAAAAGGATTGTTACTGGTGATGAAAGTGGGTCCTGTACAACAACCCAAAGAGAAAAAAATCTAAGGACTTTCTTCAGATTAATTACCAGTTTCAAGCCCTCGAACATCATTACCCTGTAAAAAATACTCCATCATGTTTGGTGGGATATTTAGCGCGAATTTCATCGTGAATTATTAATAACAACTAAAGATGTCACCAGATATTGCAACTTTGGATTATATTTTTATCTTTTTCCACTCTGGATATTTTTGGTCGAATCTACGTACTATTCCCACTAATTGTAAATTACGAATATATAAAAGATTCATTGGTAAAATGAATAAGAATCATCTAAAAGTTTTGATCTGATATCCCATTTCGATAAAACCCTTTTTTTATAAAGATGGGATTAGAAAATTACGTGATTCAATTTATTTGCTAAAAAATCATTTGGGCCAATACGTCTGGCCCACAGAGTGGAAAAGGTTAACCTTTGAAACATATATTTTTTTCGTGTTAAAAAAAATGTCATTACTTTTCGATTTACCTTACATTTTTACATATTTTTTTTATATCGCACAATGTTTTTAACAATTTAAATTACACGTGTTTTTATATAAAAAATTAACCTGTAATTTTTTTATGAATCCTATCACAAATTTGCACGCAAACGAATCGTGTAAAAAATAGTTGAGTGAACTAGTGTATGCATACATCATTTAAAAAAAAATAAACGACACCGAAAGCTTTCATATTATTATATGAATTTTAAAGTTCACTTGGCCATAAATTACGATAATAACTTAAGTGTCTGACCATCAAAGATTCAATAAAAAACATTTTTTTACGATCAGACAAATTATTTATCATAATAAAATTTTAAAAAATAAAGGTTTTTCAATAAAAATATTATATTTTACTAATGGGTAATTTAGGTTGATGATACATACAGTATTGATGATATAATAGTGCATTAAATTAATGAGTAATATTAGCATTATAAATCGTTAGAAAATATTTTTTATCGTATATTTAAATAAAAATATTCCTTTCTTTGCATTTGTATTTTTTCACTCAGTAAAACAAGTGCATTTAAAATAGTTCGTTCGTGTGATCTCAAGAGTATGTATTTTTTTATTTCTGGTATTTTAGTTTTATTTTCATTCGCGTTTATGAAATTTCTATATGTATGAACGTATATGCTGAGGGATTTTTCTTAATAAAATATCCGGCATTATGCAAATCTGTAAGTGGAAAAAAGTCATACATGTCAAGATATATTTGAATAATACGTTTATAAATGGCGTTTCATATAAATAAACAACTCAACCAATTGCAAATTTCGGCATAGAAAAAATGGTGATTTTGAGGGTTTTATTGGATGGATGGATACGCAACACCTCTCCAGGTATAAATGCAAAAAAAAAACGATTTATTTTTAGATTTTCCGCATATATTTTGGGTAATGTGTTGCAGATGCCCTAATGTCGTATATTTATCCACATTTTGCCGAACACAGGAAACATTTCAACCGTGGCTGATGTATGTACGTACACACACGTCAGGCCGAAAAGATGTTATGGGGTAATGTATGCGATCCATGGGAAAATGGGAAATAAAATTTATCCGAGCGGAAAGAATTTACACAGGTGAGCCAAAAAACAAAACGCGGACCATAAAGGGTCACAAGTTTTATCTCTCCGAGGAAACCGGCGCTAAAAACAACTCTATTTTATTTCGGGACCGCCGAACAAGGGCTCAGGTGTGTTTCCAAAAAATAATTACGTCTCGAAATTTGTTTTTCCGTTTATACTTTTTGAATGTGCCGCTCGTAATTAGACGCTGAACGAATTTTCGTGTCGGGGGGCGTGGTCGCCAACCTCACTTTCTTCCGACGGCACCCAGATGAATAGTCAGCCGCCCAAAGTTGTGTCGTAAAAGTTGCTCCCCGTGACTCAAATCCCGGAAGAAAATCCCTCCCTTTGAAATTGACACTTTTCAAAATTAACATTAAATCTTTGTAATCCTGATATGATACGCTTGAATATATTAAATGAAATCCATCCTCCGCTTGTATGAGATTATTTCTCTAACCCGTATACGCCGAAGAATACCGAAATAAATTGCGAGGCATATATTCTATTCAGAAATATCTGATATAATTATAATATTTCATTTTCGTCGTGCAGATAATATATTTTGCTGAATTTAAACAATATTAATTCTAAAGTCTTTAACTCTTTCCACTCTGAAGGCCATAACTATTGGCCCAAGTGAGTTTGATATGCAGCTCTGAAGGCCAACAGTTATGGCCCAAAGATGGAATAAGTTTATGCGCCGATTTCAATATATTATTGGTTCTAAGTATCGAGAAGGGTTGGAAAATGTGAAGTAACCCAACATATTTTTATTCAAATTTATAGTTGCCCGTAATTAATTCTCAGAAATATGTTTGCATTTATCGATATTTTCCATATGCCAGTATTTTTGGAACAGTCTGTCGATTTCTCCATATCGGAAATTTGCCGAAGCTGTGTTCTGTAATCCTATTTTTGTATCGTGGAACTATTCTTTTTTTAATTCCATTACAAAATTATTTGATAAAAATAGTGAAACAGTAAAATCAGTGAAATACTCTTTATAATTAAATAATAAAATATGGAAAATAATAAAAATATTTTTTTCAAATAAATAAATAGAAAAAGAGTGGTTACGTTCCTTTGCTGAAAAATCTTTGGGGCTAATACACAGGGCAAAAATATGTACATGTTGGTGTACACATATCCTTGTGTGCTTAAATAAATCTGGTATCTAACGGATTTCTCACCACAGAGCCAGTATACCCTGGGAAGGAAAACCCTAATCTGTTGACCAATAACTGGTCTAGTCTCGATACTTTCGCTCCTTTTCCTTCTTTCTCTCTGAGGAGGTCTTTCCCATGATGAAAGGATTGCTATTGCGCGACAGGGCTAATAATCACTTGCGACCGGTTACTTGAGACTCGTTTTAAAGTAGATGCATATGTATGCCTGTGTATATCTTATATAGGTGTATGTGTACAGAATGAGGCAAACCCTCCTATTTCCATGCCTGACAGCTCGAGAGGGTAAAACCGATACCAACATGGTAGAAGATGTACGTCCAATGCCAGCAATGGCCTAGAGAGGAAAACTCTTCATAAAAAATCGCATACCAAGACGGCTCGGGTCCCCACGGTATGGACACGAAAAGGGAGCCCTCACGTCATGTGTGAGACTTAGGTTCCTTTGGCCTCGACTACCATGCGAGAGTTTGGCAAGGTCCATGCCCTCAGTTTGGTAAGGTCCATGCCCTCACTCACAAGTGCCTTGTAACTGGCAAATGATGATGACGCTAAAATGATATTAAAATATATATCAAATTGCTTTTTATGTAAAATTATGTTTTTTATTGAAATTAAATATTATTTTCACTCCGATGTCCGATGACAAATTTTATTTGTGATGTTTGTTGAGGATTTGATATTTTTAAAATGAAAACGTTAGTTTTGGAAAGTAATCAATTCCTCATTATTGAGCTAACTATAGAAAAATCGTTTTTATTTATTTTAAATTGATTTTTTCAATGCACTTAAATATTATATATTAGAAGGTTTATAGAATATGTTTACTAATGACTTTTTAATAATAATTAAAGAAATTACGTGAATAGCAATGATTTTAACAAAGTAAAGCCAACTCTTCTATATAGTCAGGATAGGGACCACGCTATAGAAAATCACACAATAGAAAACTATGCAACCATACAAAATATGACAGTGACAAACTAAACCTCGAAAATGATATATTCAAATGGCGCGGATTAAAATATTAAATATATTTTGGTAACCTTTTGAATCTTAGAGATAGAGGAAGAGGAGTGCTAACATGAGTAGAAACTGTAAGCCTGACCGAAAATTACTTGAAATGTAATATAAAAAGGATAAAGACAATTAAAACATCGAGTTATATGTCTAAACACAAAAAAATTGATGTATGCGTTTAAATACACACTATTGAGACGATTATTGAGTATATGGATTGTTAGATCATTAAATATTTCTGCCTTAAAGTACTCGATATCTCAGTAGAAGATTAATAAAAAAATAATATATAATTAAGCAATGGCGGTTCGGGGATAAAATATTTGGGGGTGCTGTGGAATATTAAAAATTAAAAAAGTAATATTTCACTCATATTTTATTTGTAAAATAAAAAATAAAGTCACGTAAAAATACTAAATAATATTAACAAAAAGAACCTCTGAGTCGGTATGACTGCACTGAGTTGCAGCGCGACACGGTACCCAGCGAGATCCCTCCCCTGCACTCCGTTACCCCCCTGCATCCATTCAATAACCGACGCCGGCAGCGCTGATGAGCAGGCTGCCCTCTTGCTCCACACCGGGTGGAGTAAAACGAATATTCCTAGAGAAATTCATTATTTAGAGCCTGTATTTTATATTTGTGGAATTGTTATTGTACATGTTCAAAAATAACGCTGTAATCCTGTGATACTTTTTTTACAGTCATCTGTCAGAAGCACAGATCAATTATTTAAAAAAACCGTAGAATCACGAAATAGTAATTTAATTTTTTAATTTACTGCCCCAAATAAATGGAATCGTATCGCAGATAAAATACAGTCAACCCCCCTATAGCGCTATTGCCGTTCTCTGCAAAACCTTAAATTTTCTAGGTTAAATTACATATTTCATGAATTTGTAATACATTGCCGTGCGAAATAAGGCTTAATGTTTTTGACACAAAATATAAGATTAAAAAATGCTATACACCCATGCATTTGTGCATGGGTGTATAGTCTTTTATAGAGTTGACTGTATATTACTTTTTGTTCCTTTATTAAGTTTCTGTTGTTTGGAAAATATAATTCTTTAATTCCAATTAAGCGAAATCTACTATACACATATATGATAAACACGCTTCTTATGAATTTCGTTCTAAGATTTGACGTAAAATTCTCGTTTACGTATACAGAAGCGATGAAAATATTTAAGTCCCCACGTTCACGATTGTGTTCAGCTATATCCAGAGGCGGCTCGTCCTTCCTCGCACCTCCGAGTAAATTAAGGAAAAATATATTCCCATATATTAATATATAAGTGTCTATTGATTATGTATTGTGATGCAGTGATTATGTAGTGCCTACGCGGGCAGTGTTACTCCCCGCGATTAAGAGCAAGAACGCTGCTTGCTCTTCAGCGCTACAGGCGTCACGTATTAGATGGATGCGGGCCGGTAGCGGAGTGCGAGGGGGGCCCTTGCCGCTAAGAGCCGTGTCGCGCTGCGATTCGGTGCAGTCATACCGATTCACAGTTTCTTTGAGCTACGTTCCGTCTATCACTTTTTTGTTGTATTTTACGTTCGTTTTTTAAATAAAGTATGAGCGAAATATGTTTTTTTTAATTTTGAATTATCCATAGCACCCCCAATTATTTTATTTACGAGCCGCCACTGGCTATATTTATACATAATATGTGCAAATCGCTTTAATATATTTAATGCGTATTTAATGTCATAATCGCAATTAATTCGCGACACAGTCGTAAATGGGTTAATGCTAATGTACACATATTTAGGAGTTGAGTTTTGACATGATGCGGCCCATGTTGCCGAGCACCACTACACATCTTTACGACGCTGATAAAAGCGTATTACGCCAAGTTGCTAATTACGGTTTCGGCGAATCCCTCCATGTGCTCGTTGCGGTTTTGACCGAAACATCGAGCTCGGATAACACTGGCTTAGCCTTAAGCACGTAATATGATTTCTCCAGGGAAAACATATTTACATTACACACAATTGCATAAATTTGGCTACATTCATTTATTTATTTTTCTCGACATTCGTATTAATCAGCAACGGCTCTCACACAATTCCCCCCCCCCCCCAGCCCGCGACCTCTAGCCGCTGGTTAGGCGTTTTCATTGTCCCAAATTAATGAAATCAAAACATTCATTAAATCTAGAAGTAGTTGGATCCCTAAAAGAAAATGTCGAGGAAGTGGAGATCCAAACTCTTCGCCGGCAAATTGAACTTGTTGACTAATTAAACATCTTGCACTGTTGGAAAATCTCGTTTCTGCTATTTGCTCAGTGACGAGTGTTTAAATACATAGCTGCCTGTGCAAATAACGTACGACTTCCCGAATGACACGTTATTTGTTGAAAATAGATATCGCATACTGTGTTATTTTTCTTTCGGCAAACGAAACTCGAGACGTGTTTAATTTCGGGCTAATATTTATACTATAATATGTACATATGTGAAAATTTACATTTTATCCTAATTATTTAACTACGGTATTCTATAATATGAGCTTACATTAAACGAGATGATATATATATATACCCAACTAACTGATCTAAACTGTGAAATCAACACGTTTTGTAATAAAAAATAGTAATAAGATCGATAGATGTGTCAGGAAAAGCGGAAAGAAGTGTAATTTTTTTATTGCGACAAAAAGTTTATTTAAAAAAAGAGTGTACAATATTATACTGTTATATATTTTCCGTTGTTGTCTATGATTTTTCTCAATGTTTTTGTTCAATATTTGTATTTTTTATCTCGAAGCAAATGTCCTATCGATTTAAAAAGAATATATTCTGAAGTTGAATATAGTGGATGTTGCTGAACTTCTTAATTAAAACTTCAAACGTATTTCTTGCTGCCGAAAAAACTATAATAGGAAAACATTTTTTAACCAATAAAGACCCAGGGGTGGAAACAGATATCTGATAATAATCATTATTTTTTTCTCCTTGAATTGATGTAGAAGACCCACTTCTAACCCTGAGTAACAATCTTTTTAATAAACGGATCGGTTTTATATCTGAACAGTAAAGATAAAAATATCGTTATTTGTTTTGCTAAGATCGCTAGAGAAATTTCGTGCTTTTTAAAATTGTCCTGCACTATTGGCCATGGATATTTGTGATTATTGATTTGTTATAGGCGGATTAGACTTCATCAGTGAGAGTTTAAAGTGTCATAATCGATTTTAGGAGGTCTCCTTGATTTAGGTTTGCCCTTTCGTTCGCTTTTAACACTTTTGAAACGATCTATAGTATTGTCGAGGATCAAGATGTCTCCATAGTAACCTTGCGTCTTTCATTTGAATTTCATAGTCCTGGATATCTTCATTTGATTTCAATCATTTATCAAATAAAAAGAACAGCATTAACCGATCCGTCACGGCGGCTTGAAACTAACTGCGCCGTCCGAAGGGGGTCTATTTATAATTAAAAATAGATAAAAATAGCATTTCAAGTCAATATATTTAAAAAAAAATATTATCATAAGAATAAAAACAGTTATTCATCATATGCTCCATAATTAGATCGATATTTTGAACTTTTTAATGCGATGAATGCGAATGAGCTGCGATGCCCTGTCGCAGAATTTCTCGCGGCACGAGTCAACTAGTACGTTTCACTTTCACTTGGCACATCGTACTGGATGCGAACGAAAAAATATCGCACCCGTGACTACAGTGGCGAATATTTTTGTTTTATTTTTTTATTGATAATATTAAATCTTTAGATTTCTTTGGACAAATAAAAAAAGTTTGTGACATGTAGAATTTATCAATATAATAAAAGTGTCATTCGAGAAAAATCAAAAACTTGGGATTCTTATAGACCCCATCGGCACGGCTAGGTTAAATACCACAAATGTGTCTCTTCAATCTCTGGCAGTTGATTTTTTTACTATGGGCCAATAAACAAAGTATCAAAACAGAAAAATTACTAACAGAGCTTCAAAATGTTATTAACTCAACAGAAGTTGGTTAATGGCAAATGACGTTACTTTTCGCTTTACCTAATATAAACGTGTGCAAGCCAGGAAAAACTGTTATAAATGTATACATTTGAGTCCATGAAATGCAAAAAGAGGTATAAGCGTTAAAAAGAAACATTTCGTATTTTTTTCGTATTTACAACAATAAAGCAGGGTTTTTCAAACCTTTTCTTATCTCACGACACATTTGGACATTTAATTAAATTTCCGCGCACACTTAAATCGAATATAAATCTTCACAAGGTCGAATATTGGACGTCATACGATTTCGGTTTTTATTGTTTATATTAATATTATTCATTGCAAAAAACAATTAAAGAATAGCAAACAAAAAACAAGAGATATTTACGAATCTGTGCCCATGAAAGCAAAAAAAACAATATAAACCTGAGCTTACAGATAAGAATCTTAAAATTGATAGTTTAATTGTATCTTAAAAAAATATATACAGTGGAACCTCTCATAATTGAGCATAATTCGTTCCAGAATCTTGCTCGTTGTGTGAAACACTCGCTATACGAAACTAATTTTCTCATATAAATCAATATAAAACACGATAATGTGTTCCATGCGAAATATTTTTTTT
>JAGXCT010036290.1:53316-64384 GCA_022495035.1 Philopotamus ludificatus
AAAAAATATGTCATGCAGAGTTTCATCAAAAAAATATTTATTCATTAGATACCATCGTACACTTGTTTATAGATCATTTTTTTAATTTGGTCAAAATTTTGTTTTTTTAGCCAATTTCCTTTCTACATTTTCCATTTATTCACTAAATCGCCGAGCACTCTAAAACGCGCAAAACTGTTTATACATATTTAATAAATAAGCATATAATATGGCTACAATGCCAAGATATGTCAAGGAGAAATATGCAATTCATGGCTTCTGCCAATCTACCAATACTTCTCTATGTGCCTTTCCGTATTCAGACAAAAGCAATCTATTGATTTTTGTCTTTTCTTCATAAATTTGTCTGTTTTTGGCAAGCTGAAAATATTCTGAACCTTTCAATCCTGGCGAATTGCGAATGTTTAAAGGACACAAAGCTTTATTCTTCCTAACCTTCCACCTTATCTTTCATGATGATCTGCAGTAGATAATACTTTGGTCCACGAATGATGTGTCTGAAGCACTCTTATCTTTGTTTTTATTGATTTTTTCCAATTTTTTTTTTCAGCGTCCTCGTCAACAGTCCCTTGGCGGAGTGCTGCGGAGGGAAGGCAACTGGAGATGCTTGTTGCTGAGCGCGCTGTTGGCGGGATGCCTGGCAGCGGCCATATGGTGCAGGCTGGCGCAGGTCCAGAAGGTTGTCATCAACTTTTCCGTGTAAGTAAAATTGCTAAACTTGTTAACACGGCCGATGTTGCAACTGCTTTTATTAAAAACTCGGAAAGATCGATACACTTCACGCTCAAAGGCAAAAACTTACTTTATAATTCGCTCTGAATAATAAAACAGAACGGGAGTGGGAGGGATTGAAAAAAGTTTGACGTCGGAAATTTGTCAAAACCAGACGATCAAACGGTATGGATATTTTAAAGTTACGTTTAATTAAAACACGCGAAGAATATCCCCCGGAGTCATAAATTTCAAATTCAAAATTGCTTCGCACACACTTTCGGCGGCAAATATTCAAATTGAACAGAATAATTTGTTGAGTTTATTCGGCCGCTGGACAGACTTAGTCTCGCTCTTCCGCATCTTCGCTCTTACCACCTCATCATCCAACAATCATTCACCGCGCCAGAGCGTATATTCCACACATGATACCAAACATGCATTAATATTATGTGAATTATTAAACGTTTTACTTATGACCGCAGCTCGGATCTCTATCGTGTTCCGATGGTTACAACCCTTAGGTAAGACACTCAATTATGTACTTGCAAACCTTGCTTGCAGCTTTTTCAAAGGGCTATTTTTCACCAAATAAATTTTGAACCAGCACTATTCATGATCTATATATATTGCGTAGAACCAATCCGACCCCGACAGCAAAGTAGTCCATACACGGAAGGTTGCGTGTCAGTAGAAAGTAATTTGGAGCACCCCATTTGTGTGTTTAGGACCAAATTCCACCGACTGAAGAATTCAATTCCAGCTTTGTGTCCTCGTTAAATTTCAACACTTCAATTATTTATGTTTTTTTCTCTCGCAAATATTCTCATACACCTTTTGAATTTAAAGCTATTTTTTTCCCCGTATAACGACTCCGCCATTTTGTGTTAATTACCTTCCGGCGTAATTTAGACATTTTTTGCATAAATTTTCCCCCAGTACAGTATTCCCATTTGTAGACACGTACTATGATAAAATAAAATCGACGTAAAAAACTCGATGTATTTAGCAAATGTGATTTCATTCACCCTGGGTGAGATGTAGTCTTAATTAAAATAGCATTTTTTTTTGATAAATATATGCAAAATTAATCTTTAATTTTTTTCTTCGTCAGTGCGACGAAAAAATACGCGGAACTTATTTTTAAATATTAATATTGTAACCTTCAAAGTATTTTCCATAAGATACATTTGTGTCAGAGTTTCTCCCAACTATCGAAATACTTTAATTATGATGTTTAGTTATGGCAACAATTATGCATATTGACCAAATCGACCACGAAAATTGTGAATAACAACTGCAACCCCGACAACTGCAAAAAGCATCGTTGCGGTACTGAAAAAAATCCGTGCAAAAAGGAAATCGCATGTATAATATTATCTCCGCACTAATCCATATCCATTATTCTTCGTCGCTTCCTAATGGTTTCGCTTCTATTGGCTAAGAAAATATTAGTGGCATACAGAATTTAGGATTTGATTTTTAATTGTGTTTTATAAATTGAACGAAATCAATACATCAGACATTTTCCATGTGTAACCTACCCTTGCTATTGGGGACCCCAATTTTTTGATTTTTTTTTAATAACTCTTTTAATAAAATTCCTACATGTCACAAACTTTTTGTATTTGTCTAAAAAAAGTCTAAAGAATAAATATTATAAAACAACATTGTTCTATATTGTCCGCAACTTTTAAAAATAAAAAGAACAATGTTCGCATCTGTTACCACAGGCGCGATGTTTTTCTCGCTCGCATCCGGTATAATGTGCCAAGTGCGAGTAAAACGTGCGATTGACACGTGCGGCGTGACATCATCAAGACCGTTGTCATATACGCGTCATATGGATTAGTTTAAAAATCCAAAATAACGATAAAATTATGAAGCTAATAATGAATAACTATTTTTAAAAAAAGGGTAATTGTAAATGTTAAGATATTGATGAAGAATTCATTAATCACTTGACTTGAAATGCTTGGGGTATCAAAGCCAAAGGGCATTGATCCTTTGTTCGACAATAAACTGGCAATATTTTAACCATTTCCAATTTTCCCTTGAAAATTGGTACTCACTGGTACTAGCAAAATTAAACGTTTGATGAATAGAACATCTTAGACTCAGAAATAAGATATCTTCCTGTAGATTATTACAGCCAGAAAGTGCATGAATAGATAGAAAGATTCTTAAAGGTCCAGAAATCAGAGGCTTGGTACAAGAAGCATCTTTGTTATCAGATAAGCCTTCTTCTCATCCAAGATTTACCATCTAATGACACTTCGTTAATTTAACACAATTATCAAGTAAATATTTTCTTAATAAACCGATATCTCTTCACTGGTCTTTTTGAAACCCTTTGCAATCAAGATGATGTTCACATTCGTCACATTCATTCAATCATGGAGAAAAATTTTACAAGTCGTAGAAAGTTTTCTTAAATTCTGAGCCATGACAGCTTCTTTCATTTCAACCGGAGTTTCACCTTTTCCCTCAATGAGGGTCTGCAGAAGGCTATACTTTGATCCACGAATCTCCCACTCCTTATAAAGGATCTACAAGACTTCGAGTGTGCCAATAAAAAAAACATCTAGAAGTAATTAGAATGCGATTCGTATAAGCGATTCAGATATTATTCCCAATCTTAACCAAGAGAGAAAGAGACAATAGGGATGGAGGTGAAGAAGGGGATATTTTCAATCGTATCAGACACAACACCAAAAATCAATCGACCAACAAATTGGTGATTCTAACATAAGGATCAAATACTATAGCTGTTAGAAAAAAAATAAAATCGTTATTAGTTTTTTGTAAGCAGCTCTAAATCACAGATTTTATAAAAGTCTGCTTTAGAAATATATATGTAATTGTATTTAAACACTATATACAAATTTAAAGTTCGGATTATCCATACTACCCCTTCCCACTATTACCCCGGATAATAGGGAGTGTGTTGTCGTATTTTTTCGGGGGGTTTGTTGGGGTTTCAGTTGTTGTTATTCACAATTTTCGGGGCCAAA
Source organism: Philopotamus ludificatus (assembly GCA_022495035.1). Classification (NCBI taxonomy): domain Eukaryota; kingdom Metazoa; phylum Arthropoda; class Insecta; order Trichoptera; family Philopotamidae; genus Philopotamus; species Philopotamus ludificatus. The sequence goes on from JAGXCT010036290.1 coordinate 57,042, forward strand.
TCGTTGACGATTTTGTCTTCATCTCTTTAATATCGGAAAAGCGATATTTTTTTATTATTAAAATTCTATTATATAAAACAAATAATACTTAAACGTATGTTTAATCCTGAATTAGATTATAATAATATGTATTTATTTAAATAAACACTGAATAAGATGTGATGCATTATGCATTTAAATTTGGTGCTAGAATAAATGTACTTGGATCAATAATCGAAATTTGTTTGTTCAGCCAATGTTTGCCATTTTCGCAATCTTGTATATTTTCTTTTTTCGCATTTCCACGCGAGATTCTCGAAAGCGATAACGATTTTCAATAGAATTTGGGAACATTTCGGAGAAAATGTTTCAATACATAGATTCAATGACAATTGAATGCAACATTTTAATTAAATAAAGAATAAAAAATGTTTGGAGCAACTGATGCAGATGAATGCCGCGGTAAAGTTGTACGTGTAGATTTTTTATCTAAAGATTTATAAGTGCCATTACTACACTAGAATTTTTAACCCTACTATTCTTTTAAAATAAAAAAGGGAGATTTATTTCGGTGCGTATCTACTTATGTACTTATAATACTTTCATCCGTTCATTGTCTCTGAAAAGTATTGCATTCGCAATTATATATTTTTTTATTCCCCTGCGGAAAATCTGATGATAATAATAGAGCTTCGTAAAAAGAATTTTCCCGAGAAGAATGAGTACTCTCCATATTAAATACGTGTAAATATCTTTAGTCCTCTCGATGACTTTAATACTGAATTCTTGGGAATTAATATAAAACATATTTGCACTTGGATATAATATTCTCGCTGGACACAAGGTGAGTGAACTTTATTTATGCTAATTATTTCTAGTGAGAGCTTTGGCTGTACAGCATTTTTTATTACACTTAAATAATCATCTTTCAATGAAACAATATTTAATTTGTTTGAAATATTTCTCACCGATGTGAATAAACATAAAGAAATAAATAATTGGATCGGCGCAAAATTGATATTTGAATATTTTTTCGCAAGGGTCAATCCCTGTCTTCCTTTTGATCGAAATAATTGAATGCCGAAATTATTTTATCCGAAATTTCAGACATCACTCTTGAATGAATTTCGATTAATCAGCCGTTCGCGAGAACAGAAACGGCGAATACAAATTTGATACAGAAAAATAATATTAATAGTAGTAATGATTTATATTTAATGATTATTTCTCCAGAACGGGGAGCGGATCCCGAACTCGCACAATTATTTACTCGACGAGATTAATTCAACTGGGACAACTGCAAAGTGGGCACAAGAAAGGCGAGAGATGTCCCTTAAAATTAAATATTCATGAAATGGAAATGGAAACAAAAATATATGGCGGTGGGCTCAATTTACATTGGACACACATTTGTATAGGGCTAATCTTGAAACTTTGTTGTGACCTTGGCGGAATTGTCATCATGCGATTAGGCTTTGACCCAAATGTCATTAGCGAGCTCCGGAAGCCTGATATATCTCGTTTATGCGAATACTTATTAAATAAATACGTTTAATTATTATGATTCAATCTCAATTTATCCCCGTCTTAAATATACTTCGGGATAATGCGTAATTGAAATGTATATGAGTATTTAAACATTTTCCTTTTTGCTTCATTAACGCTGTGTACATACAGAATATCTAAATGCGAAAGCGTACTTCGCCATTTAGTGCGAAATCTCTTTGAAACACATGCCTCCTTAACGATAATTTATTAAAGAAGATGGTTCAGATTCCACCTGCATCAAAGTGATGGGCCTTAAGAGGCCAAAATGTGGCCAACTCCTGGTAGTACAAGGTGCTGCGGTTTAAATTACATGCCAAATATATTAACATAACGTCTTAAGTTTCCGGCGGAAATCTCGCTACAACGGCGACACGTGGAATGATTAATTATATCAATGTTGAATAAATAAATATGCATTTAATTAACGTTGCCCGTAGAAATGTGGTGTTCGGTGTCTAAAAATATAATACAATTTTTGTTTGTAGGGCGAAGTGATCCATCACGTATTAATACGTGTGCAAAAAAAATATTTTCGAACGTCTCTCGTCCATCAATGATGATTCATTGCTTCGACGAAATAAGAAATTGCTATTGAAATAGATTTTTATATAAGATCTGGTTGTAAAAATATCTAAATTAGGCATTATTTATATTATTTTGTATCGATAGAGAAAGTTGGGGCGAAACTTTTGATTTTATAAATCACCTGTCTCTCGATTTATGCGGTTTCATTTATTTTACTCGTCCTTGTAATATTATATATAAAAAAAATGTATATACTTAATCGTTTTTTTAGGAAAAACAAAGACAGCGCCATTAAATTTCACAAGCTATTAATGTTTCTTTGTGTGCTATCGTTTTATAAAGAAGTTATTTTTTTTAAAAATATAATATGAAATCCAGTGATAAGAAAAATTGGGTCAGAAAATAGGTTGAAGCTAACCAGATATAATCAGTTAAGTTAAACGAAATGTATTAAATGAGAAAAACGATTAAAATGAAAATGGGTATTGGAACAATTTAATATAAGCTAAGTCCATTCGAATTGATATTACAAAAAATGCCTAAAAACCAATGTTGACGACAAAAATGAAAAAATCATAGTATCGGTGTCGGAAAAAGAAGATTCGTTTGACTGAAAATTAGCGGAAATACGTTGTGTCCAACAACTACAAAAAAATGCCTTATTTATAATATTAGAGGATAAAAAAAATATTTATTTATTTGTCTTTGATGGATAGATGGCATAACAAAAAGATTTCAGAGCGTCATTCACCCATATAAAGATTCGATAAAGATTCTAAAGATGCGAGTAGCATGATCACACCAATATTTCCCTCAGTGTCAAACCACGACACTCTAAATTTATATTATTTGTTTATAATCATTTATTCGATTGCACCAAAATACATACATAACTATTTTTATAAAACATGCGGAGGTAATGGGATGCTATAAAGAAATTCATAGCTTTCGTTGAACACCTATCCGACTATTAACTTAGTTCAATCGCGGTTAACTTACGTTATCAAAATAATATGTATGTTACCTACAAGCCATAACACATATATTTTGGACAAGGTATAGAATATTGTATCTGAAGCCATTCCTCTAGATATACATTCGTAATATTTGTTTATAAATAGATCAGATTAATAAAAACAAAGAAAACTTGAGAATGTTTTTAATGATGTAACTGTCTTGAGCAGTTAAAACAAAAATGTTCAGAGCTGCAAAAGAAAAATGGCTTAAAAATACAATAATGATTCTGATTTAATCGTTAAAGTCAAAATAGATGGTTGCAAAACCCAAACATTTATGGGCATAAATAATAAAATGGAAAATTCTGAAACTTAATTATTTATATCATATATACCGTTTAAAGAAATCACATCTTCATGAGCCAAAATAATACACATAAACGCCATAAGCATAACCCAGCTAGTTTTGATATTTTCCAAGAATCCAGGGACATGTTTAAATTGATTTATAATTAAAAATAACACCAATAAAATATTCAGTCAGATATGTACATACTGAAAATACATTTAATTAAAAAATAATGGCAAAGAATAAGTCAATTAGATGATTGTAGTTGTATCGGACACGGTTTGTATTGGATTGGATTCGTGCGATTTCTGTGTTTCGTTATGATTGATGTCAATGGGGAGAAACCCTGCTCATACAAATGAGTTGGCAGATGGTGTGAAAATGACAATGTCACTAAGCAAGCTCCTCGTAGACTTTGCTGACATAAATCCAGAATACGCAAATTGACAATATCTTAAATTTTATAAGCGGATTTGTAACTATCAAGTGATAATTTTAAATGATGAATAAGAAAATTAAAATGGAATATTTATTCAGAGATTATTTTTATTGTCTTGATACACTTGTCACTGACGTATATTAACGATACTTTGTTTGATGACCGTTGAAAAGGTTTCAATAAAAAATGAGAGATTTTTTAGACAAAAACTAGATCTTTATTATGTCCAAGTATCCGTATTTGTCAAACATGTCCCTCTGTGGTTTCTTATGAATATTATGGATGAAAAAATAACATTATTAAAGTATGCGTTTTGGCAATTATTCAGGTATTTATTGAATAAAGTGACTCTTTTGGCGAAGGCGTATGAGAATGAGGTCAATACCAGGGAGATAATAATGCTAAGATCTCGAGAACGCATGGAAGACGTCTCTGAATCCTGAAGACCTATAGATCTTACACGACACAGCGAGTGACATAATGTTCCGAAGACAGCTGGTGGACGAGCTCAGGTAATGGGACAATCAATCTCAAGTAATAGAACAAAGGAATCGAAAAGAAGAAGAACATGGTCTTAGTTCACCATCGAGTAACAAGAAATTAAGGAATTAGAACATAAAAAAAATCAGAATTAAAGGACCGCTTTAGCAGATTTTTAAACGCCCGGAATTTGTTGCAAGCTTTAATGATAAGTATGGTAAGGATTAAACCGTACTTCAACTTCTTCACCGGATCTTCCGGGTTGGAAGATCCAGAATTGTTCCAGTTCGGCAAAATCATCAAATTTATAGAGAAAAACAAGAGCTAGTATCATTCATAACCTACGTCCGTAAACAAAAAGAGGAGTAAAACATTTAAGATGCAATATATCGGCTTGTTGTGTGAAGTTATAATGACGAAAGCGTGGAAGAGTAAGGTTTATCCTGGAGAGATCATCATCATAGGCGCAACAGCCCTATTGAAGAGCCCTGGTCTCATCTAACACCCTTCTTCATTTTATTCGGTCTGCCGTTTAAACGCTCCATCTTCCGATAAGCTTCAATGATGAAGTGTCTCTCTGTACACACTCCAACCACCTCAGCTTTGGTCTTCCTTTCCTCCGGGGATAGGTTAACCATAAGCCTTTTCGGCGGCAGACTGTCCCACATCCTTGACATGTGAGCGGCGAGTCTGGCCACTCTGACGACAATCCTGAAGAGAAGAGAGCGAATCTTTCGAATACCAAAAGTCACGCGTCCGTGAATCGGATCTTGATCAGTCCCAATTGAGGTAGGATTCCTCCTCCAATGGGCGGACTACCTATCTCTTCTTTTCTGATATTAGAGCCAGGCTAAATCGTAGCTGTTTCTTTCTAGGCTGTTGGGACATTCAATTTCTGGCTAGCCACGGTAATTTCAAGGTTAAGCATAAAGAGTTTAACCTAGTAGTATCTTCGCACTGTTCGTATGCATTCGTCTGTCAGGACTACAGTCACGTTCTGTGGACCCATCCTCACCTAGAGGTCGTGCATCACGACCTACTTCAAGCTGTCCGATGTGGCATTTCCAGTACAGGTCTCCCGGTGGAGGGACCCATCGGAAATCTGGACCTTGTCAGCAGTGAATTTTGCTTCTGGATATTTGCTCGGTTTGCATCGACTTCTTGAACAATTTTATTTTTGAAATCACACGTTTCAAGAAAAAAACTGCTTTTGTTGCATTAATTGAATCGGCCACAAGCTGGTATATGCGGTGTAGTCTAACACAGCTTCATCCTGGGTACAAAAATATCTGGAGATCTTACAGGTCAAGTGACATAACTGGTGGAGCAACTCGAGTAATGTCCACGTAATCTTCAGCATTCTTCGGTAGCACCACATTTCAATTGCTACCAGCGACGTGCACGTCTCGCAATCTCGCAGTGTTCGAATATTGATCTTCAAGGATAGTCGGCGATAACATTTGGTCATCAATAAAGAATCAAGCATTGTACCTCCGATTGAAACCACTGCATTCAAGTATTTCACTATCGCCATGTGGCATCGAGACGACGATGAGGTGAAACCGCGTCCACATAATACACTCGCCGCGTTAATGCAGTTAGCTCTCCGTTTCGCTAATGAGATAGCGCCCGGCGGATTACGCTATAATAATCCATTTCAAAGTGCGAATAATCCTTTGGTCTATATACCCACTCGGGATAATCAAGTGAGGCGTGAGCCCCGGCCGATCTAATTTTAATCATGTTTACCACTGCCAATAATACGATGTGCGATTATCTGTCGATGTTGCCGTCGATGCGGCAAACGGTCCATCCACCCTTTTTCATATCGCCGTGTCACAGTTAATTAAGCAGATGATTCCCGGTGCCGTCCATCTCGCTCCCGCGTACACACCCCATGAACATCCCATGAACGCTTCGCATAATAAAATTTGCGTATCAAAAATAAAACGAATGCGAGGCCGCCATTGGGACTAGCTACATCACCCATCCCATCCACCACCGTTGTTTCCTGTCATGACGTCATCCTCTAAACCACTAATCCGACGGGAGAGCCATTAGGTAGGTTGGAAAATGATTGCGGTTTACGTTTTATCAACAAAAAATTAAATTTAAAAATAAATATTATATTCCTCTCGACCTAATACATAATTAGATCCATAGTAATGTAAGGCAATCTCATCTTATTCGCATTGCTTCCAATACAATCGTTTTATAGTCGATCGACTTTTGAAGACTGGCCATTACATTTATTGCTCTTCTTATATATGTTTGCTGCTGTTTGCGTCATCGCAGAGGTAGTTGAACCGTTCCATATGTGATTTTATGCCTCAAATCCATTCATATTGAAAAGTTATTTATGTCCAAGACCCTTATGAATATTAGAATATGGTCGTATATGATGAAACTGTTATAGCTATCATTGTTTGTGTTATTAAATATCGGTTAAATCAGATGAGACGATCGTGTACCTATGAGACTAACACGAAGAGGGATAGTAAATAATAATACAAAGCATGCGTGTTATACTTGACAGGACTGGAATGAAAATTATTTTCCAAAAATATATAGAGATTTATTACTGAGCGGGATTATTATTATGATTTTTTTCGAGTGAAAATGTTTCATAATTCGATTAATTAACACTTCCAGTCTATTTTTTTATATAAAACATGAAAATATCAGCTTTTGAACAACAAGTTTCCACTGTTAGTGAACTACGTTTCTAACTGTTAGTGAAGACTTCAACAGTTATTTCTAAATTCTACCTAAAAAGTCTAAAGAATAAATAAGCCCCATGAAAAAAGCACAAGACTAAATGTAACACTAGATAATAATGGCGACACATGTCCACCTGTGAAGTAAAATTTAATTTAGACCCTTTAACCGAATAACAATAATACTAAAATATACCAGAAATATTATACGTGTATATTAGAGTGTCTATTACCGGTAAAAATGTACACATCTATAATTAGTACTAGACATTTAAAAAAAAATGATTGATCATATTACAGTAATACCCCCGATAGCGCGAAAGTTGGGACCGCGTTATTGGAACAACGCG
>JAGXCT010036290.1:76814-128645 GCA_022495035.1 Philopotamus ludificatus
ATATAGCTGCAATGTGAACCATGGATATGCACGTTTTTACTGCAATTATTCAATAACTAATCAAAGATTAATTTAAAAATAGCCTGTACTGTAACTCAACGTCTGATTTGTCCTTCGTCAGATTTAAGATTGAAGAACTCTTATAATAGTTTTACATTTAAATTCATTTAAAAATGTTTTGTTTAATTGTAGATTCTACGATGACGTCAATAATAACAGAAATCCAGGTATTTAACGGTATTTATAGTATTTGTTTTAATCTTCTATTCATTTTTATTGCAGATATCCCATCAAACGCACCCGCCAGATGTCACCTTGCGACGACGGATACATCTACATCCCGGTGGCGTTCATGGGCCTCCTCTATCTCGTCTACCTGGTGGAATGCTACCACTGTACCGCGAGACTACAGCTGGCCCATCGGGTGGACGTGAGCGCCGTCGCAGACCGCGTCAGAGCCATGAGGCTGGCCAGACCCAAAGTGTGGTAGGTATCGTCGCAAGTTTTCGATAAGCATCTGCCCACGTCAAAGCCATTGCTCGTCGTAATTATAATTAAGCGGAGAGATTTTCAAACTTGATTTCGTTCCAACCTCTGCGGGTCTTCCCGGCTCTTCTATCAAATTACAAAAGTTATTGCGGTGCTTTGTGGAAAATTATTAATTTGGGCGTGCGTATGAATGAGATATCGGCGGATCCTTAGTCGCATCTCTTTGCCAGGTTACGGTTCAGTTACGACGTCGCCGCAAGTTATTGTGGAATGTTTACCAACAGGTATGTCTGCCTGTCTTATGTCTGCTACCGGATTTAACCGCCCCGAGTTTCACCGGAAGCCATATGACGTGTTCAGAACTAGTTCCGACGACTTAATAACCGGAAATTCCGTACCCAAGTATGCCTCGCAACGTTGCATGGAGACAATTAGTACGACGAATCACCCTGTCTGGGATTGTTTCATTAGTTACTCTGAGAATTGGTCTAAAAAACATTCTTCCTTATAGTAAATTGTATATATTAATATATAATAATAATTTAACCAATTAGGAGATCGTAAAATCAATTAGAATCAATAATGAACCCAATTTTAATCTCAAATCCAGTGATAATTTTACATACAAAATGAAGATTGTTACTGCATTAATTCTATTCCTAATATATTTTTATGATCCTTAATCTACCATATTAAATTTCGTATTTAAAAAAATAAACTAATTCTCTCGTAACACAAAGGATTTAGGATACATTTTGATTTAAATATGATACGGAATAAACCATGAAGATTCTTATATAATTAACCCTTCTATAGCGCTCCCTGTTATAGAGCGCCTTGTTTGACAGTCCGTTCTTTAACACACACGCGTGAACAAACTAAAAATAGAACAACATTATTTAAAATATGTGAATGGAAAAATGTTTGATCTATTGATTTCGTTCAATCGAAAAAAACCTAACCCCAAATTTTGTATGGATAGGATGAGACTGCGTCTTATATAGTGGAGCTTTTATAGCGTGATTCCTATCTCAACGCTATAGGAGGATCGACTGAATAATTTTTAGTAAATTTGAACCTTTTTAAGGTTTTTTTCCGTGTGTGTTAGCATGCGTGACGTATCTTGACAATGGATACGTATATTATATTATTTCGCGTGTTCTGCTTGGTATTTTTTTAATTCTGTAAATAATGTAGAAGGATTTTTTTTGTCAATAACAACACCGTTATTATGCCTCGGACTCTGTATTCGCCGGACATGACGCCCCTGAGACCATAAACATGTCTGTTTATGGAGAAAATAAGCAGTATATATAGATTTATTTTTTTTACCACATATAACATGTAACTTTACATATTAATATATAAAAATGCAAACAGGCATAAAATAATAAAATTACCAAATGTGTTTTGAATAAATTATATTAAAAATCTTATGATCGCGATTATTAATCAATTTTTGATTTAACTATAAAAATAACCTATATTTTTATTCATTGTAAATGATTGTAAGTAGTGGAAATGTCAAAAATAATAATGATTATAGGTTTTATATACATAACCTAAAATATCGATTCAAAATGGCTGCCTAATTTGAAACAAATGAATTATTAAACCGCCATTTTGAACGCTACATAAACAAAGGATTATTATTATAATTGTATTATTTAAATTACTATTAAAATACCTAATTAAGAGTATCATTTTAAATAATTAATAAAAATTATGATTATACATATTTTTTGGTAAAAATTAGTCGTGAAAAAATCCGAATTAACGAAGATTAATTATGATGTTGTTGTGATTTATTGTTTAATATATTTTTTAAAGGAAATTGGATATATATTTTGCTATAGCGACATTACGCCTGTATACACAATTTAAACGAAATTTCGAGCTTGTCGCTACGGCGTGTACTCATGCAGTTTTTCTTTTGAGATAACATGATTTTCATATTATTTTTCTCAAATTTCCGCAGAGGCTTTGAAACGCCGGATGTGTTCTATCCTTTGAAAGTATAGGGAGCGATGGTTAAAATATTATTCTGTTCTACGAAGCGTTCTATGATATATTTCCGCTTTAAATTCCCAGCGCACGTCATGATAATTCCCTTAAATTTACATATAACCCTATTATTTTTACCGTTTCCGGCGATCTCCGTTCTAAACATAGACACATAATTATCCCTTGATACAATTACTCGGGACTATATTAGGGTAATGAGTGAGTAACTCGATTTAGTGTGTGGCTGAGTCGATATCCCTTTGACCGATTATATCCGTACGCCACTTTCTGCGTGAATCGGAAATTAGAGTCCCGCGAATATTGAATAGACATTGAGTAACTCAATTTGTCCGATTTGCATTCGGAATTGGCTCCGCTGAAATTGGCATGGACTCAATTTTGATTGGTTTCAGGTGGAAGGCTGTTTGCTATCACTATGTCAGGAGGAAGAGGCAAGTCACCAGGTACAGGAACGGCGATTCTTACACTACCACTCAGGTAAATAAAAATATTTTATCATATTAATATAAGTAATCATTAATTATATTTTTAGCTCTTTTGTGGTTGTTGAAACATATTTTCATTATAGCACAGAAATTTTTGATTCAATCAACAGCTAGGTCTATTTTAGGGCCATTTTAATGACAAAATGAAGGTCAGGGTTGTTCATTTATTCTAAACATGTTCATTTAATACTATATAAAAATCAGAATTTTCTTAATCAAAAAATCTTTATATTCTATGATTTTTGCATGAATTTTTGAGTTGATAGCATTTTTTTCTCTTAACTTTATCACAGATATCCGTTTTTCACAAGTTTTTAGATATAATTCCTATGAAAAGGAATGTTGAACTTGTAGACTATACCACGGAGTAGATATTTGAGAAGCCAATTTAAACCGATCCAGATATATTTCATTCAGAATCGCTCACTCTATCTCTCTATCTCTATGTGCATTTGGTAATGCATTGCCATTGTATATTAAAAAAAGAAATACTTTACAAATATATCAATAATATTATTTTCATCGTATAATACGAGAATTTTTAATTTTTGTATCATCCACTAAGGAAAAATATATTTTTATATATTAATATATAGCTGTCTAAAGATTATGTATAATGTATACGAAAATATAAATTAAATTCCAATTTAGTGTTACCAGCGTCGTGTATTGGATGGATGCGGGGCGGCAGCGGGGTAGGGGGATCTCGTCGGTAAGCGACTAGAAGCACTCCCGCGCCATCCATACTGAGGCACATATGAAATATATTTTTTTTAATTTTTGACCTTTCGCAACACCACCATATATAACCCATTGAGCTTTGTCAAATATTCCCTACGGACATCAAAAAGTATTACAAATAAGATGATGCATTTAATTGCATCATCTTTGAATGCAATCTACAAATATTATTGAAAAAAAATAATGGAATTAATTCATCTTTTAAAAAATTATGCCAAAGAACTCACAAACCAAGACGTGATTGAGATTGAGAAAAAACGAGTAACAAAAAAATACGTTGATAGAACGAGATAATCTTTATTAAGTACCAAAAAATTGTGCTTAACCTAGCTGTGCCGATGGGGTATATTTTTTTTTACTCACTTGTAGTTTTTATGGTATTTATTCGTGGTTGTTTATCTTCATTACGCTTTGTTGTAGCCATGGTTATTATGGAACCCTTTTTAATCACTATAAAATATTGCAGTATAATTTATATCCCGCATACGAATTAATACAGTTCTTTTACGTCAAATTGTAATGCATACTATTTGCGTTTTGATTTTTAAAATATCTATACTGTTAAAAAAACGTAATTAGTGGGAAAATGTAAATTCGGGGTACTAAATACAGTGGAACCCGTTTATTACATATTTGAAGGAACTGATAAAAAAAGTATATATATATATTGAAAATATTTAATTGCTTGACTTAATTTTTAAAAGGGTCAATTTGATTTGCAAAAAGTTGTATTTGATTTGTAGAAGAGTGTATTTGATTTGCAAAAGGGTGTATTTGACGTAAATAACTGTATACAAAAAAAAAACAAAAATACAGCTAAAGCTCAAATTTACTTGGTTCAAGATCTTCCCATGAATAGAATAAACACATACTTATCGAAATGACTCTAACTAGCCGTGCCGATGGGGTTCAAGAGGGGACCCCAACGTTTTGATTTTTCTCGAATAATTATTTTGATATAAATCTTACATATCACAACTTTTTTGTATTTGTCTAAGGTCTAAAGAAAAAATATTATAAATAATCCTTTATTGATCACAATTGCGAAAAAAATAAAAACAACAATATTCGCTTCTGTAGCCACGGGCGCAATGTTTTTCTCGCTCGTGCGAGTGAAACGTATACTACTAATACAAGTTTGGCGGTCAGTATACTAGTGGCGTGTCCTCAGTCTGCGGCGGAACATCGCCAGGTGTGCGTGACATTTACGCGTCATATTAATAAGTAAAAAAATCCAAAATATCGACCAAATTTTGTAGCATATCATGAACAACTATTTTAATTCCTACAATTATCGAAGATATTGATGAAGATTTCATTAATGCTGCAATTTCGCGGGTAACTTTTATTTTCCTTATATTAATATAAGGTCGCAATTTTCTTTTTGTTTAGTGGGTTCATTTTCTTCATTTTTGAACGATCTTTTTTATTTTTCACTCGTATATTTATCACAATATAAACAACTACTTCTGATAAAGTAGTTGATTAAAACATTATTTTATATCAAAACAAATCATACCCCTACATCTAATCGCAATTTTTACGTGAGTACATTTCAATTATCTCTATTGTAATAGATTTAAATCATATCAAAAAATAATTTAAGATATTTTCGGCGCGGAAATGACCCACTTTACGTTTGTCGGGGTTTCAGTTGTCGGCTATTCACAATTGTCGGCGCTGAATTGTCGGCGTACCGGACTAATGACATCCTTTAACGACGCAAAAGTAAAAATATAGGACTTCGGCTTCATATAAAAAATAGGTTGTAAAGAAAAATGTTCGAATGCTGTTTATTTAAATTAATATAATCCGTTGTAAAGCCAAATATTATGCTAATAAATATATAATTGAAAACTTTAATAACTCCATTATGAAACAAGTATGAAAACTTTATACTTTACGTTAAAAATCTGCGATGGAATAGAGAATATTAAAGCAATCGTAAATATTTCATTTGATAACAAATTTAAATAATTGTCTAAAATGTTAAAATGTAAAATCTTATTAGTATCATAAAAAAATGGTACTCAACTTTGGGATATGTTGGTGTTTTATCCAAAATTGCCGCGGGGCTTTTCTTTTTAATGTTCTGCAATTTTTTTTTCCGCCAACTTTGAAATTCAGTTTTACCCTTGTTTATTTCATCAAAAGAACAAAATTCAATATGAGATGAAACTGTGCTCTGTAATATTTCAGGAGGAATTTCTTTCGATTTGTTCGGTCGGCAAACTCCAAGGTAAACAAGATAAAAAATTTCCATCTTATTACATTACGGCCAGAAAAATATACAATTTGTCAAATTAATGGTGGCGAGCTGGAGAAAAAAAGTTGCACTAGAGAGCTGTCATACTAATTAATGACACTTGTTTTGTTTGTCGGCAAAAAAAATAAACCCCGTGATAAATTGCACGGTATCGGTGGCAAATCCGCCGGGAATCATTTCGTATCTTTTTCATTGCTGAAAGTATGAAAAAGAAGCTTTCCTCTTTTTCTAATAAATAAAATTCTTTTATGCGATCCTCTGCGATCCAAGTCTGCTCGTTGAAAAAACGAGAGACGTAGATTTTCTCGCTGTTTTTTCAACGGTCTATATTTTTACTGGCATATTTGAATATCTCCGCAGTGACTAAATAAAATTTATTCGCAATGGCATTTGTTAATTAGATGAGAGTCATATTATTTTTACAATACTTTCATTAGCAATCATTTTATCAAAAGACATACTTCCCGTAATACATCCCATAACTTATTTACACTTCCCTTGATATTTAATCCGGCAGATGTTATTTAATTATTCAATTTCGCGCCGCAAATTTTCATCCCCAAAGCCGTAATAAAATATTTAAAAATCGCATATTTGTATTATTTCTATGAATGTTTACATATTCCTTCGAAAATAGATGATGTTTATTCTGAATACCCTATAATAATAAAGAATTCTGTTGGAATAATAAATATATAAGATGAAAACATCAAAAATGTGGAAGATAATATATTTTTGTTCAGTGGAAAACCGCTAAGCTCTTATCTCTGCGTTTTATGCAAAGTTCTGCGTTCGTTTCGCGTATGTCTTATTCAATTCAATCCATTTTTTTGATCTTTAAGGATTTAAATCAAGTCATCTGTGTGACAGGACGATTACAGTTTAAATATATATTTGAAATGTAGAATGATCTGTTTGCTTTTCAAATATTTCTTCAGCATAAATGTTATCTAATATTAATATTAGAGTATGTTTTTTAATTAGATCTTCCCGTAAGAAATCCATTATTTATTCCAACCTAAAAGTAAATATAAAATAGAATCACCTTCGTTATCAAGAGCTAAATTACACCTCTTCTACAAGTTTTCCATCCCTATTTTGTAAAAATTAAATGGTTTCTACTTATAATATGAATCCTATCGAAGCATATCTTCTTCAATATTGTGGATCGTCCTGATTTAGGGACATCCTGTGATTTAACTTAACTTAAGCGATCCTTTACGGCGGCTTATAAATAATCGAGTCGTCCGAAAGGGGTCTCTCAGAGACCCCAAGCATTTCAAGTCAAAATATAATTCATATTTTGGCATTTTAAAACAAAATGGACAATTCTGACTAAACACACGCCGCCGACTGAGTACTCGCTGCACGTGTCACTAGCACGTTTCACTCGCACTTGACACATCGTACCAGATGCGAGCGAAATAACATCGCTCAAAAAAGTTTTACTTATAATATTTATTCTTTAGACTTTTTTTAGACAAATACAAAAAAAGTTATGATATGTAGGATTTACATTAAAAGAATTATTCGAGAAAAATAAAAAAACTTGGGGTCCCAATGAGGCATGACTTAAATTTCAGCCCCTGAACAAAAGTTAATGTTCAACCTCCGACCAAAAAAATCTTTACTTTTTTTAATTTCAATCTTCCGCAGCACCCTCAAATAAAATACCCACGAGCCGCCACTGTGAATATGTACAATATGAATACAAATATAAAATTACATAATCAAATATAAAGTTCTTTCATTTTAGCTTACAAATGAAAGAACGAAACAAATTCTCTTTCAGTTCGCCTTTAAGATGTTCCCCTAGAATCCACCAAATTAATAAAAAAAAAACTTTTATCTCCAGTTTTCAAATTGTAAATCTTTTTATTGTTGTTTTTGCGTCCTTGCATTTTCTGTTATAAACACACATGTTTAAGGGCTGAAATGTTTTACAAAAAATATCTGTTTTATAGAAAATAACTTTTGGAACATTCCAAAGAAAGCTGAAGCAGATTGTGAATTCTTTGAAATTAAATATAAAAATTATGGCTCGCCAAAAATCAATGACACGATATATGGGCCAACCACATGCCAAAAATACTCAGGGATTAATAAGTTAAGAAATAAATTCCAGTTTAAATGTAAGATTCATCAAATTTTACGAGTTGTGTTTTAAAATGGGTAATCTAATAATATCCACTAATACAAATTAATTTAAATTATTAATTCTTTCATTAAAGTTATACATTTGAGGCTGACAAGAGTTAATTTAAAAAATATCAATGTTCATCAATTAAACATGCTTGTTTGCGATATATAAAATACTAATCTTTTTTTTCAATTTACATTTTATTTACTAAAATTCATTCTCAGTCAATTATTCCTAAAAAAAAAAAGTGTTTAACTTCGCTTGAACCAAAAAGAAAAAAAATCAAAATTAGTTAATTCGACTAGTTTATTAATGATCGTTAATTCGATAGCTGAGGCCAAAGGAACCCCCACTCACTTGCCTAGACACAGTCGGGAGGGTAAAATCCGATACCAACATGGTAAAGGATGTACGTGCAATGCCAGGAATGACCAAGAGAGGGAAACTCTTTACAAAAAACCGCATACCAAGACAGCTCGGGTCCCCGCGGTATGGACACGAAAGGGGAGCCCTCACGTCACGTGTGAGACTCAGGTTCCTTTGGCCTCGGCTGCCATTCGAGGGTTTGGTAAGGCTCATGCTCTCAGCGAGTGAGAGCCTTGTGGCTTGGAAATAATGATGATGATGTCTTGGATCGAAAAGATCTTAAAAGATGAACTGAAAGTTTCCCAACATTTTAAAAAATATCTGTAGTAGAGGGAATAGTTTTATATTTGTTTTATTAATTTGTTTATGATTTAACGTTTTCCAATCCCAGTTTTTTTTAATGCTTGGAACCTTTCTATCATTAAAATATAACTTTACATATTAAATAATTAAGTAATGCATTAATTTTAAATCGTTCTTGATTAAATGACATAATTTGTAATCTATGTTTAAAATTTAATTAAAAAAATACTTGCTACATAACATATCAAAAGTATTTATTTTAAAGTGTATGACTTTCTAAATCGATTTGAATTTCGGGGAAGTATTCAATATAATATAAATAAACCAAATCAAATTAAAACTATACACAAAGTTTCAGTAACTCGTTTAAAATAACTAGAATAAAAGCTTAAATAAATGAATGACACAAGAATGGAGATTTTCTGATCGTATTAATTATTTACGATGATAGAAAAGGTTTTGCACAATGGTTGGACCGAAATGAATATCCTAGGCATTTTGCCAAAATAATATTTGCTGAACTATCCTCAATACAATCCACCATATTTCGCTCAAGTTTTATAACGTGGAAATAATATAACATTTAATTAATTGACGAAATTATGTAGCTGAGAAAAAATCGCAATGATTTTCTTATTAATCTGATGATTATTAAACAAATTAATCTTAAAATGTCGGCACAAACTCGTACTAATCACTGGGCATTAATGAAATCCATATATCAAGAGAAATCCGGCGCGCAAAAACTTTTTCAAGGTTCAGTGTTGCCATTGCGAAATAATTAGGCGGCGAGCGGGAAAAGCGCCAAAGACCGCATGATGAAAATCGATGATTGCCACCAGATATTCTCAAATGCTTGCGTAGTATTCCGTGCTAATTTTTATTCATCGTCAGGTATTACAGATCTAATTAATATTTATTTTTACGCTTTATTACATCATGAACATAAGTTTCAACGCCGAAATATATGATATATATTTTTTTTACATTTTGGGAATCTCTATCTCAATCCTGTGGGCATTTCCTACCAGTATGTGTCTCATCAATCAATCAACTGATAGTAATGTGAGCCGAAACTCATTATAATTTATCACATAAATATACATATCGAGGTATAATACATTATGTGATATATGTATTTCTATATAACTCCATATCGTCCCAAAAAAAATCCATAGGGTCCATTGAGCAATCCGATCACGATCGTGGATAGAAAACATAACGTAATCTGCTCGATCGGAATATTAAATTTGACCCTCGTCCGTTGCAAATTTGTGTCTGCGTTATCTTCTTATGAATTGGCTGTTGGTTTTTTGTTGCAAATTAAAATTCGCAATTACGAGCCCAAATTTACAATAATGGGAGTGGAGCTCATTCGTCCGAAAATTAAACATCCCCCTAATTGAAACGAAAAATTAACTCCGAACGAGATGTCAAGCGAATGAATAAATAAGAATGCTGTAACAAATTCAGTATTCATCTCAATTAAAATACTACTATATAATAAAAATAAAATATATATATTTTTTGTGCACGTATCATTTTTTCGATTTGTGTGTATGTGTACACCTTCTTAAAATAAATAAATTTGGCAGGAGTGACCAGTTGAAAAACGTTTACATTTCTCTCTTTATTTATTTCGTAACGACCGGTTCGATACGGCATCCCTTTGATCCTTAAAAAATTGACTTCGTTTATATTTTCGAGCACTTCTCGAATTTCGATACCCCTATACATTTTTCTGTTTAATTTTTTTCTATTTTTCTGTACTCAATTGCAGGTGTATTACGAGAGAGTCAACACCCACAGTGCCTCGGCTACGTTTGTCCATGCATATTGCGGATATAAAGACGTCTCCAGAAATTTGATCCTGGATTCCCGAGGGCCCATAACCAAGATCAGATTCAGCAAAGGATTTGCATTTTCCAACTTGGAAGCAGCCAGTGGTCGGTACCAGCGCAAAATCCCACTTATTTACTTGATTGTATTCTCTAAATGTTTTTTTTTTACAGAATTTGAGGATCAGCGTTCAAGATTTTTCGCAGATCACGAACGTTTTGGGGATTACATGGAAATGCGCGAAGGTTTGGATCTCGTAGGAGTCAGCTCATTCAAGGAATACATGGTAGCATATAGGTAATATTAATAAATAAAGATTTTTTATAAATAAAAAAAATAATGTGAGCGATAATGGACACTACAAAAGTTGTTATGACATAATCAATTGTCTAGCGTAATACAACAAAATGGCGGCGATTTTTATTATTCTTTTGTTTTGAATTTGACGTTTAAAATTTTTTTCACGTTTTAATCCATCCCTTTCACTTTTAATATATTTGAGCTAATCCCATTTATCATTCCCGTAATTGGCATTTATTTATAAAGTGGTAATAACACGATTTTTGGTTATATATTATAAAGCTTTGCTCGCATTTATTTAATCATGTGTTGACTGTTGTTACACATGAGCCTACGTGAACATAATCCTTTAAATTGATGTTTTGCTCCGAGCGAGCAATAATCTCATTTCGCTTCCTTTTCGCATAATTGAATAACCCCACAAGGCGGAATAATTCGAGATGAAAACGTATGGATTTGAAAGTGAAATGAACCACTTTGAGAGCGTAAAACGAGCCAAAAAATTTAATAAATATCTTGTTTACCAACCTCGAAAAATGTGTATCGAAAATGCTTTTTTGAGACGGCTTCGTGTAATACAATTTTTGTCATTTTTTTTCTACGCTAAAATTGTTAAGTTCAAACATTGCATGAATATTAATGAAACGGCAATGTTCTATGTGCAAACTGTTACGTCTCATTCGTATTTGCAAATATGTACACAGCCATTTTGTACTGCAAATTTTATTATGTAAATATAGTATTAATATCAGAAAAGAAAAAAGCCGCAGGAGTCGTATACAAGAGCTAAGGCATAATTTGGGATTGTTATGGCCAAAATTCCGCATTTTCGATTTTTTTTACAAACAAAAAATGACCGGACACGAAATCACATGGAATCTATTTAAAACCATGCAATAAACTAATAGTCATTCAATATGACTACCAATGTCATGATACGTTAGTGACAAGTGTACCAACATGGCCCGAATAATATATTACAATTGAAGCAATACAATCCCAAAAAAATAAAAATTCTATCATCAACCCTCTCTTACATTCTCCGTTTCCCAGATATTAATCGAAAAAAACATCTTATTTAAATTCATATTAACCTAATCTTTCAAACCATCTAAAAAAAGTATTCGATTTTTAGGTTATGTTAATATATTTTTTCATAAGGTGACAGTCAAAGAATTAAGTCTTGGTGAATTTTTAGAGCCATAAAGTAAATGTCTATATCGGGTTTTGAAATCTTAAGACCCTAAAAAATAATCAATGAAACACTCTAAATAGTATTTATCATAATTTATACATCCCTCCCTCGGCTTATGCGGTAGATACGTGGAGCTCATTGAAAATGTAGGGAAACGTTACAAAGAAAACCACGTAAAAAACAGGACAATTTGAAATGGGTTTATTTTCTAAATTTATGTAATTGTAATAGCTCTATCTTCTTCAACCTTCGTCAAAATATCCTAAGATAATCCCTGGGGAAGCGTGTCTATTATTCAACATCGCACTTGAAGGAGAAATAAGAGATTCCTGCGTGGTAAAATCCGGCTTCATTTTTAACAAATCGGAGCAGCTCTCGAGGATACATGTCAGCGAATAGTGAGAACGGCAATTGCCATAGGACTAGAAGGATAAATGAAACCAAAACAAAGTACATGACCATATGTCAAGGACGAGCCATGCTGGTAAATCGGTGCTATTTTAGACTTCTGAAGTATTTACGGTCGAGATTCCTCTCAAGGAAGATCAATATCAGGCTCAGGGCTCTGACAAATTAGATTGAGCGACGGATATTTGGAGCTCTATTCGACGACGGGGACTGTCGTGTCCAAACTACAGCTCTTTGGTGCTGTGGATAAGCCAAAGAGCTGTACCGACTTTTCTCTTCTTCTCTCGTAGCTTGTCCGCTAGCGAACGTAGGCGATCGTGGAGTTCACCCCTCTCCTGAATAAGGAGGTAGCATCTCCCCCAAACCATTGTCATAGGTTCTTCAGTCATCGACATTTGTAACTCTAACCACCCTACTGATCTTTATCTATAATGCTTCTAGACGTTTAATCACCTTTTCTGTAAGCGTCCACGCCTTTAGTTCGTACAGTAGAACGGATAACATATTGCATCTCAATAATCTCATTTTCAGGGTTAGATTCATCGATCATGTCCATACAGATTTTTTTTCATCTGGATAAATGTCACCCTGACCTTCGCAGTTCGGTCGCAGCTACCGAGCGACCAGACCTCAGTGGACCAGTCATGTGTTAGGGATGTGATACAGCCAGCCACCGAAAAGGCGAATGGGTAACAATCCTTTCTGTCCCTGAAGGAAATAAATACCAAGGCTAAGGTGGCTGGACTGAGAACAGCGTAACCCCGAATCATTGAGACTGACCAGAATATGGAGCGACGTGGCATCAAATTGGATAAGATGGAGAATGGAGTTGCGCATATTTTGTATATTAAATACAGTATTTTGGTGATCACAACAGGATGTTATTTATCAGGTGCATTATCCAAAATCAAAAGTACTTTATATGGAATTTTTTTTTATCATTTATCTTTCTGTTTCTGGAAAAAAACAGTTATAAAACCATTCTTTAAATAACGATATCGTTATCCAAGTGTTATAAACCAGCATAGTCCGTCCGTATCATTTCTGGGCTCTCGATATTCTCGAGTGCGCCCTTATTCTACTTACGTAAAGTGTGTTACGGAACACATTTTACGCGGGAAACGGTTCCCGCCAAAAGTCGGTGACATCATCGTCACGTGACTCACAGGACCGGGTATAAATATGTTCCGTTTTGGAGCCATTCATCACATTGGCTCGCGCCGTCATGGCAGTCACATCTCCGTGATTTCTCTCGTACCGGAGATACGTCTCCGGGATCTTCATCATCACGTACCGGAGATACGGCTCCGGGATCCTCATCATCACCTCGTACCGGAGATATGTCTCTGGGATCCTTATCATCGAACTGACGACACCTGCAATTCTCAATAAACATCATCCAGCAAACGCAGCGTGTTTTACGCACGATCTCGATCTTCGAAGCGCGATCGTCAACTACCGGACGATCAGAACGTTTTAGCGCCAGCAGTCGTGTACCTTCTGATACGCGAGCTCCGGGTGCTTATCTAACGATGGAAACGGCGACAGGTTACCTTTGGTACTGCAGCGCGTCTCTAACATTTTGGTGGCAGCGGTGGGTTACCTTTTTGGTACTACTGTCGCGCCCCCCTTAACACAAGCTATCCTATCTATCCTTTGGTACCTTGAATCCATTTGGATAAATAAGTTCTGCTAGGTATTTTCTTCAATTATCTATATTTTGAGATTTTTAAGAGACTGACTTTTTTTAAATGCTTCTAGCTAACCATTGCTCATACAAAATTCTTTTCTCCAACCAAATAATCATAACTTTTTTCATAAATTCAATTATATTTCTTTTGTTTTTTATATCTAACGCAGCTTTAAAAGCCAAAACCGCGTAAATCGAGGGAATAGTGTATAATCAAACTGAGCTGTGTATTTAATCAATAATTTAAACTAAACATTTATATATTAATATAACTATTATAATTTTCAGAGATACTGATAGTTTACCATGGTATTCAAGCCATGCACTCTTTTGGGTATTATCATGTTTGCTGCTATCGTGGCCGCTTAGGATTCTCATCGAATGCAACACTTCATACGTACATTACACGGTATATATATATTCAGAATATATTTTATTCGATATATACGTCGATATTAATTATTTGTATTAATTTTAGATCACCAAAATATTCGGTGTCAATTATGATATCGAAGCCACGAGAAGACAAGACATGGAACAGAACATATCTCATTATCCTTCATACGTTTCAAGCTCCGCTAGTCCTAGACGTGCGCCACCGGACGTAATACTATCGTCGCAATCAGCGATTTTATCAAACGGCAACATTAATTCGACCAATAACTCTAATCAGCATATAAATATTTTAGCATTAGCGAGGAGCAAAAACAATATAGATCAAAGCGCTATGATGTCGCATACTAGTACTATCGACAGTTTAGAATTATTCGCTACGATTAGAGAAAACTGCACGTTAGTACCGTCGTATTCGGAAGCGCTTCTAATGTCTTGCGTAGCTAACGACAATGAATCAACAGAAGTTCCGTCCTTATTGCCGTGCGAAAGCGATAGAGTAGATAGTTCTCCGTCGTCGAACGCCAAAACAAATGGAGTTAGTTTAATAAGTAGCGTAGACACGCCAATTAATTTACTTATGAATAGAAGGATCGTTCCTGCGAATAGTAAAAATAATTTACAAATATGCGACCAAAATGTTATATTAACACCTTCGACTAGTACCATAGACGATAACGATTTTAATTCTGAGAATACGGAATTGATACCGCGAAACGTAGAGAATCGTAGGATATCTTTGGAAAATTGTACAAATTACCCAAGTGCTATTATAGGAAATAATGTTATCACGCCGAAGAAGAAAATAAGAATCATGGAGGAGTATAATATGACAAACTCGGACGATAATTCGACGAGTAATTTAGACACCGACGATGAGTACGAGAGCGAGCCCGTAATCAATAGCGCACCAATCAAAATACACGCTTCGCAATCGAATTACAGCTTGAAGACGAGCAATAATAATTATATTCTCATCGATCGAGATAAGAATGTGACGAGATACAAGTCGCAGAATAGAAAATCGTGGGCTGGATTCCTTTCGAAATCAATTAGTAATCACGCACACTTGAATAGGAATAGTAGCGCACGTATCAGACCAGTCCCGTTGCCGAGTTTAAGAAAAAATTCACTCACAGACTCGCTGTTATGCAGAAATACTAATGAAACTGTGGAACAATCGACAAATAACAATTGTACCGTCGACGTGGATGCCGATATGTCTGAAACCGATCCTGACGTGCAAAACGATACGATGTCTGCATCACAAATTGAATCAATCGATCGGAATTTAATCGAAGATTATGATGCACAGGATAACAGTAACTTTTATTTTGCTAGCCCACTCGTCGGTACGTGTCCTGAAGATCCGTTCGGCGGTAGAGTGCAAACGACGCCCACCGAAGATCCACCGCCATATGAAATCGCAGTCAACTTGCCCGTATTCAGGCGGATAACGAGATCGGTGACGGACAGAGGAGAACTATTCGGACAATCCCGTGGATTCATAAGCGATACGTTTTTAAACAGAAGATCTTGCGTCGATAATATCGTGTCAGGCACTGACGGAGTGCGTTTATTAGATAATTCGGATTTACAAAGAGGACAAGCGAATTCCGATATGGAAACAAATTTGTGAAAAATGCTAACATATTAATTTCATATGTTAAACGATTATCCGTATTTCGTTTCGATTCGACTCAACTCTTAAATAGAACCTTGATAGAAAAACGCTTCTGATTTATCATTATTATTGAAACGTAATCAGCTTACGCTTATCAAATAGAAATAATTACTCTAGTCGTTCCCTCAAATTTACCCAATTATACTTTTAACGGATGATGTATGTCAATGAATTAATTAAATAAAATATGACCAATATCCTTAAATTTTATATTAAAAATGCTGGTTTAATGCATTGCATATTGATTTTTATTTCCGGATGCATTAGACCAGAGTTTAAGTTGTACGATATAAATACGCCTTAAATCGAAAGCTTGTAAATAATGTGACGATGTTTTTTTTTGTATAATTGATGCTTCTATATATGTATTATATAATGAAATTTGCAGATTTACATTGAAATATCTAATAATATAATATTAATATTGTGCCATCCATATAAATATGTAAATAAAATGATAAATCAATCGATTTGCGATCGCATTCATATATTTGCGATCGCGAATATATATTATTCATTAATTTGTGTAATATTAAATTGTATATTTATTGTAAATTTTGTATTTATATCATAATTTACCTAAAAGTGCATTATTATTTGGAATAAATTGTAAAAATATCTATGTATTTTTAATTCCTATAAGTATTTTTGTAGCTCTCAAAATTTATAGATCATATTAATATAAATTTTAGAACGCAAATATTACTCGGATACATTTACGCAATTATTTCAATTGGCCACAATCATAGTCACACCGACGTGACAACGACTTATTCACCGTAAACACAAGCGACACAAGCTGGAAGCTTAGTCCAAAAGTCAATGGAAAAGTGGTTGTTTATTTAATTCATCAAAAAAATTTCAAATCCAAGATATGTGGACGATATGATATTGATAGCCAAGAACGAAGAAGAAATGGCCGATGTGCTCAAAAATGCTGTCTGTGAAAGTAAAAAAGTAGAAGTCGAAATCAATATTACCAAAAGTAAACTTATGATAGTCAAGAAATAATCAGCTATCCATATCTGTTAATCTTCCGGATCTGGGGAGGGTTGAATAATTTCTATATCTCAGATCACTACTTACGAGTAACGGAAATTGTGAGCCAAAGATAAGAAGGCGAATAGGAAATTGATAATCTGTTAAACCAGGAGGATATCCAAAAAGACAAAAAAACGTTAAGTGCAGAGTGTAGTATTCTCCATTCGGCCTACAGCCTAAAAACCTGGACCATAAAGGAGAAACATAAAAAAGAAATATATCGCCGATTTCGATAATGCAAGTTAACCACGACTGAGCTAAGTTAGTACAGTAAACTCGCCTATAACGTACACTCATATAAGATTCCCCCCTATAACGTTTGTGGCGGATTTTTTTCTATAACGTCGATCCCCTCTATAACGTAATTTTTTTATTAACCCTAATTAAAATTTTCATAAAAATATTTTATAATTTTATAAAGTAAGTTAACTAAAAAAATGCCACGTTGATCATCCCTGCCAGTAAGTGGCGGGAAGATTATGTTAGCCAAAATACGAAAGGGTATCACTCATCGCGCGAGTCAAGTCATTTGCGCTGGTTAACATGTAAAAATGTCCAAAAAAAAAGAAAAATGAAAATGATTAAATAAAGTACATGTACTTGTCATACAACCTTTAACCTCTCACCTTTAACCTTTTTCTCACTCACATCCGGTACGATGTGCCAAATGTGAGTGAAACATATGAACTAGTGACACGCTCTGTGGGAACTCGGTGGTCGCTAGTCGGTTAAGATCACGATGAAACTATAGAGCCTGTTCTAGATCATAATCCTTTATTGAGAAATTGGTTTATTAGTTTATTGGCAAGCTGTAGACCTATGAAAATTAAATTTGCTGTTAATAGAACTGTTTCTTCATCAGCATTTTAAATAATCTGCATATTATTTTCTCATATCGAACATGTACAAACAGAATTAAGTGTGTTCCAGAATCTATCTTCTTTGAAAAAGCAAATAAGTTATGTGATGTCCGACAGCAGAAGAGCCGAGGAAGCGGTTGTAAGTTTAAATCTAGGTACATCATACACTTGTGCCATTTGAGTAGGGCCTACGTTGCACACACAACATTTCCGGGCATTCGGGAGCTGACTTAATGAACAGACGGAAACCCAATCTCCCGTGAGAATTGAGTAATGCCAACCCTACAGCGTACCGTGCCTCGATAATGAATGCTTGCCACAGAAGGAATGGGAGTGCCACCCCTCTCGCTCTCGTCTTGTTCAGCCACCACAAGGGCAACAAAAAAAACCGAAAAACCACCCTCTGAGGCTTATATAGAGGCTGAGCCATCATAATACTGATATTTTTGACCAAAAACTCTTTCCACATTTTCCAGGCTTCAAATAATTAATTCTGACATATTTTTGGTAACATTTTGTATTAAAAATATAAATTTTATACATATAAGAGTATCATAAGTGTTTTAAGTTAATATAACTTTTTTTGGTATATAAAAGACATAAAATATCAAAAACATGTCAACAAATCAATTAACTCGTTCCAAAAATTCATCACATTTTTTTTCCAAACATAAATAATAATACAAATTTCAAAACAATACAACATTCAACGATATACATCGAAAATAATAAGGATAACGCTATGCACGTGTGCTAAAAATGAGATAACTAACGATAAAGCGATAATATAATCGAAAAAAACACAACCAAAACAGTGTAATTTTGCGGAGAAAAATCACTTTTTAAAGAAACCAACTCTATGTATAAAATTTATATATGATTAATAGTCATAAATTAGGCGGGAGTAATATTAATATAAAATAGATCATTCAAAAAATAAATAATTAAACGTTAGAATATAACATAGCAATAGCGGGATCCTCAGTCTCATAAGTTATTAATACATCTCGAAATTTATCTATTAGTTGTAATACTTGTGATCTTGTCAAATTTTCCATGAACATGATTTCTTCAAGATGTTGCTCGCCGTGAAAATAACCTAAGAATATAAATAAATTAATAATATTAAAAAAAATATGCGTGATTGGCGACCTGGGTTAATCTGTAATGCCAATCACGCATTGTTTTCTGTATGATAACTAAAAATAAATTAATTAATTAAATAATTGTATTGTTTGACATTGTGTGCATTACCTTTTTTATGTAGTGTAGCCATCAGAGTTAAGTCTTCAGGATTGTGAGCAGCTGGTATTTTAAACAATGCTGTTTTTTCCTCCTCGGTAAAATCGGCCAAGAGAGTTTCTTCGTTGAACGGTTCTGAAATACCGTTATTGAACGATGCGTTCGAATTTTTATTCGAAGTATCGAAGATATCGCATGAGTTGTAGTGCGTCATGTTAGAAATAACCGTAGGTGGCTGAAAACTATAAAAAAAAAATACATCATACGATCATATGATTAATATAAAAATTTCATACCTCATTTCAGAATGTTTGAAATTAGCGTTTTTTTTCTCCGAGGCGATGCTGCCGGAGCTAGAATTGCTTGTGATTAAATTGATAGCCGGTTTTTCTTTATCGTGTTGACCGTTAGTCTTTTTGCACACGTTATTTTCGTCGGGTTTGCACACATCGTCGGATATCTTCAATTTATTGATCGACGATTCAATTTCGTTGTTTGGACTTTTGTTAATATCGCAATCAACGTCGTTATCTAATTTGGTTAAAATTATGTTTTTTAAATTGTTATTTGTGACCGAGTATGTTCTGTCTCTGTTTTCTAATATATCTCCGTCCGATATAATTTTCGAATCGGATAATCCGTTTTTATCGATTTTCAATTCCTTGGCGGGGGCGATGTCGATTTTATTATTATTCAAATTATTAATTAATTGAGGTATATCACGCGACGAGTTGAGACTCAACGGCGAAGAAGGCAACGAATCCGTAATCGAATCTAAAGTGATGTCACCGAATATCAAACTCGTTTCTCGGAAAACGTCCTTCGGATTGTCAGTAATGCTCTTATCGTAATCAAACGATTTCCCGTTCGTTTTACTGAACGAATTCCTCTCCTCCGAATCGCATATATAATCAAAACGGCTTTCTCCGTTTTTAATTCCCATATGATTGCTGCTCATCGGAAATATTAACTCAAGATCATCGTGCCGTTTGAATGATTCGTCACTAGAATTTTCCGAAGGTGTTGTCGGCGTTGTATGCGGCAGATTGTTAAGAGAAATCAGCGAATCGGATAGCGTATGACGAGGTCCATTGTGTTTTTCACAGTAATAATTTTTTGTACCTAAAAATAAAATAATATAAATAAAAAAATCAATGGATAAATGAATACATTTAAGAAAAAATACCATTGACAGGTGGTCCTAACGCCGTGGGAAGAAATTGTATATATGTATGCAGTTGCAGGAGTAAATGTCGCTGCAATAACCAAACTATACAACGAGCGAGTAAAGCAGTTCCTCCTACCCATGTCCGGGCAGGATACCATAGAGGAGCCGGAAGCGATAATAAAGACATCACCTAATATATCAATAATATATTTGATTATATTTAAACACCGTTAATTAAAATTAGAATACATTACCTGTATTAAACAAAGTCCAGGAAAATCTTCCGAAAATTTATCGACTAACGGCGAACTCAAGTGAACTTGTGCATCTGGAGCAATGACATACACGTTACTCTCGCAAAGCGGATAAATTATAGTAGCTTTTGCCCAGTATACCAAATGTCCAGTCAGTTGAAAAATCTACAAAGAAATACAATGCGTTAGAATAGAAAATTAAAAAAATAAAATACGAGGTTTGATAAAAAATATCTTTATGTATTTGTTAATATTAATTTTATCCCTTTTAAAGTAGTCCTCATTAGATATGTAAAGCTATGGAAAACGTGGAAGGATTCGTGACTCTGACCATGGCGAGCTTTTACCCTCCCCGGTGATGGAAATGTAAACACAGTTATATGTTGAACACACCGACATATTTATTACATAACAATATCCAGAGTGTCGGCAGGGAGATACCCTTCCTGATGATCCTCGACGAGAGACCGGCTGGGATTCGACGCTAGCATGCCAGTCTGCGGTCTCAAGTCGGGGATGCTGAGGCGGAGTCTAAGAACAACCTCGGCGGCTGTTGGTTTGCTGGTCTGGTGTGATGATGATGATGCGTTCGGTGTCGATTGTGATTGCCATGGAAAGGACAGGAAGAGTCTCCAGAGTCGTCAAGGCTGAGTAACGCGGGAGTGTGTTCACGTTGCAACTGCGGGCGGAAGTCTAGACGGGGGAAGCAAGCGGTGCATTTCCGGAAGAGTGGGGACCGGGACGCCACTGTGTAGTGTTGCCAGGACACAACATGGCGTTAATTAAAATAATTAGTGGAATAACCACCACAGATACATCATACACATGTGATAGTTCTTTTTTAAATGACGTTTTAAGCCGAAGAGGGTCTTCACCACCTAGAGGACATTATGCAATCTCTGCAGGTCCTGGGCTTCTTCAATCCACCTCCCAAGCACCAGCAGAGGCGTGTCCAACTCAATCCTGAGATCCGGAGTGCAAAGGTTGTCCTCCAGGTTAACTAGGCTCTTCGAATACGGATCAGGTCCACAGCCATGAGCTCGGGAGCTGAGCTGTCATGGTGCGAATTGTAACAATAACAATTGGAAGTGAGTAGGGCCGATTCGTATTTAATTTAATTTACGGTCTGATCGGATAATTCACCAAATCAGCACGGATAGGCTCCTCATAGTTTTGTAGAATCTATGGAATCACGATTGTACTCAACTGCGATCTCGGTTGAGTCCAAGAGCACAATGATAGTGGTTTATAAATTATCGAAACACTTCTAGACTGGAAATTTTGGTAAAGGGTTTAGCTCCTTCAGCGATTCTGTCTGTATTTCCTCAATGTAAGAAAAGAAGTCATCCACATGTATTTTTTTCATTTTCAGAAATAGTATGAAGTCACAGGGGGGGACAGGCAATTGCATTATAAAGATATTGTTTTGGGTAAAAAAAAAATCCATGTTTTCCATAAGTAAAAAATTGCCAAGCACACCAAAAACACGTGAAATCTTTTCGAAGACATCAATGGAGTAAACATCCAATACAAACAATGTCAATCTATATTAGGTGGACCAGAAATTCCTCCAATTTTTTCATATATATTAAGTTTGATTGATTTGATTGAAATATCATGATCGTCAGTGCTTTCGATGAAATATCATGATCATAAGTGCTTTCAGTGATCGATTTCTTATTACAAAAGCTCTGACGAACATGATATTTCAATCGATGCCATTGATTTATTATTACGAAAATATAAAAAATCAGTGTATTTTTTTAATTAAGTGAAAAAAATATACTAATTTGCATTTTTTCATAGTTTTCTTTTAGGAAAATGGTTTATTTTAGCAGTAAAACGATGTAAACGAATCATTTTACCAAAAAAATAATTTGATAATAGACAACGCCTTGTATAGATGCAGATTCATGTTTAACTTTAGTGCATTTAAAGGATTAACGATTAAATATTTATCTTTTTCAACTCGAATTTCCATAGTTCACAGCATAATTATATTTAAAATTCAACAGCTAATTGAATAGGATAGTTTTTGGATGTGATATGACGAAGATAAAAAGAGTAACGAAGCATATGCACTTCTTCATTGTCGACATGAAGAAATTAAACATCAAGTTTCTATTACATTCTTCAGTCGTCAGGTCTCACTCCATCTAAAACCACTTGAATGACCATTTTTTTGTTCAAAAGAAGATAATGATAACCAGTGTCATTACTTGTAGGTAACATACATATTATTTTGATAATGTAAGTTAACCGCGACGGAGCAAGTTAGTAGTCGGATAGGTGTCCGATGAAAACTATGAATTCAGGTTCAGATTCAAATTCTTTATAGCATTGACCAGGGAGTTTGTAAGAGGAAGAGACCCATTACCTCCACATATTTTATAAAAATATTTATGTAGGTAGTTTGGCGCATCGGAATTAATCAATTTAATGCCTTCATTGAATAAATAATTATAAATAAATAATATAAATTTCAATCCAACTGAAATAATAATATAACTTAACCAGTGTTGTGGTTTGACACTGGGGGGAATATTAGTGTGAGAGACTCATATCCTTTGCATCTTTAGAATCTTTATCTCATCATTATATGGATCTTTCTGCTATGCCTTCCATCCATCGTAGTCAAATAAATAAAATAAAAATGAAATCAATGTCCCCATAGTATATAAATTAATTTACGAATATCTATTATTTTATGATTTTTATAATTTAAATTTATTAGCTATGCTTAAATAATTATTCTTAATATTCTAAACGAATGATTTTTTTATTATATTAAACATTCACCTGTGAAATTGTTAGATCTGATTCAATAGCAAGTGTCTGCAAGCTTTTTAATGGACTATAGTGCATAACCAATCGTAAAAGATACGGACTACAGTCCAGCGGCATTGAATCCAGAAGTTCATTTGGATCGACCTATAAAAAAAGAATGTATGAAAAATTAACCGTAAAAACTAAGCTAACATTGTAATAAAATGTGATATCTTACGAGTAACAACAAGCCATGGTATGGACGTAGACTTCTTAAACACCTATCTATAGTTTCCGGTTCAATAATCAACCCACGATTATGGAATTGATGAGCTTTGTGAGGCAAACAGAACGATACGAGCGCCCAATCGTTTAATCGTACTTGTACAACACCTAAAACATATTTATATAAAATCAAAATAAATAATATTTATTTCGTTACGCACATTAAAATGTGCGATATCATATTGATATATTATAATTATGTATTTTTATACAAATACTGATGACAGGCGGCGATTAACAAATATTTATTTAAGTAATATACATTATATTTAGTTGACATAATTAATAAATTATGTGATAAGGTAATAATATGAATAATAAATTTAAACAAAAATATACAAATAATTCTGACCTGTATTGCTCAATTCTTCGAAAACTATTTTGAGACTATTGGCGAGAGAGCTTTTTTGCAAAATATGATGAAATGGAGATCTAGAAGGTGTTTCGAGCGGCTTTACGGGATCCGGCACATCACTAATATCCTCAGTATCACTTCCGATCGATGATAGTTCATCGTGCAGTGTAATCTTAATTAAAAATTATAAACGTATATAAATATAATAATCAAATTATTGCATATAAAATAGTATTATTAATTACCATTATTTTCATTTCTTCGGATAAGAACGCACAACGCTTTTCTTCAAATCGTAGAGCTTTTCCTAAGCGTTTGCTAAGATCATAATAACATTTTACTGTAAAAATAAAATAAAAATCAATTAATGGATTAATAATAATATTGAATTAATTAATTAGATCTTTATTATTACCGATCGAATGACTAGCCGATGCTTGAAGCGCAAAAACAATATTTATCAAAATGGTAGACGAAGTTCCGTCATCCTTGTTTGCTCGAAACGGTAAAAGTGTCGGATGTCCCACAAATCTGACGTCATTCACTTTCAATTCAAATTTCCGATGACACAATTCTTGTTTAACCGCAAATAGAGTTGACAGAACCTCATCTGTGAATCCTGTGAGCTGACCTATATATAAAATAAAATAATTTAGAGGTTATAACCAATAAAATAGTTCGTGATTATCCGATATATTAACACGATTAACTGAACCTTTGTGTATGTTGGACGTTTGAGGCATTGCCGTCTGCAACAAATCTTCGATGACGCTAAGTGCATAGGGATTCCGTTTGCCATTTTTTTGATCGTGATTTTCGTTAGCCGTGTCAGCTTCATATGGATATCGAAATAATAATCGATCTCCTTTGCTGTCTGATTTTACAATGATCACGCTCAAAGGATTCACTTCCATATTAAATTAGCTAGCAAGGTGTGTTTCATTTACTATATATTATAAAACAATAATTTAGTTTAATGATTAATCACTATGTAACATGGCACACTCAACGACACTCTGACTAATAAATATCTAAAGTTCAGCATTCTTTTTCAACAACAAGTAATCAAATATATAACAAAGCCGATAAAGAAACGTTCTGACAGTTCCATCAAATGGGATTCAACAATGTTGCCATTCACGCAGATCGTATGTTTCCTTTGTGGTGCCAAATAATCTATTATTAGTGCCTTTTTTATATAGGGCATAAATTATTCATCTTGATTTTATTAGCTATAAATCTGATACTTTAGATTCATTTTTAATTGTAAAATATTTTTATATCAATAATAAAAATTATTACTGTAATTTTTATCTAAAATTTATTTAAATCGATCAAAATAAATAAATATGTATTATTTTAATACCATTGATACAGATATGATCAATTGAGAATAATATAAATGCAATAAACTATTTTTTATGGAATTCATCAATGCAAAAAATAATTATAATATTAAAACAATATTTTAATCTGTACTGCATATTTGTTTTTATGCTATAAAATATATGCTTGAAATTTTATTAGAATAATTTTTATGGAATCGAATTGGATATGGCAACATTATATTATTTGAAGTTTACTGTCGAAGAAATGGCGCGCGCAATCTGCTACATTCATGATGAGCTCCTGCTGACTGAGTGCAGTCGACTTCCGGCAGTAAAACAACGCGTAAACACTCTAAATTTAAACCTCCTATAGTTTAAAATTATTGTATATTAATTCATTGTCATTATTCCAGGCTTCCTTAGTGCATTCATTAATTGAATCGTACGGCTTATTAGAGTTCATAAAGGTAGTACCTAGTGTCAAGGCAACTCAGGATGAATTAAAACTTTTTCATACCAGTGACTTTGTAGAATACATGAAATCGGCAGACAGTCGTGACTCTGACTATTCGGATGACGACGAAGAAGACTATGGTTTATGTAAGTCGATATAATAATAATACACTATTTATTTATCTAATAAATCATAAATTTTAGCATACGATTGTCCACCGTTTAAAAATATATATGATAACATATTGACGATAGCCGGTGGATCTTTGACAGCAGCTTCATTGATACTGAACAATGAAGCTCGAATAGTTATTAACTGGAACGGAGGATGGCATCACGCTCAACGGTTATTTATTTCACGTTGTTAATCGTTTTATAATATATTTGTCTTATTTATATATTGATTTTGTTATAGGGATGAAGCCGGAGGATTTTGTTATGTGAATGATATCGTTATTGCTATAGAAAAATTGAAAGAACAATTCAGACGAATACTTTACATTGATTTAGATATACACCATGGTAATAAATATATATATATTCATGATGTTTTTTTTTATATTTAATTTTATTTTAATTGAAATTATCAGGAAATGGTGTAGAAGATGCATTTTCATATTCTCAAACCGTATATACTCTTTCGTATCACAAATACGAACCAGGATTTTATCCAGGTACTGGAAATATTACCGATATTGGCTTCGGAAGAGGTAAAGGCTACACCTGCAACGTTCCACTCAGAGAAGGCGTATCAGATGAATCTTTGTGCTACGTCTTTGAACAGTTCGTAGCGCTTATAAAATAAATATAATATAAAGTCTTTGATTAATTTTTGATGATTATTTTATAATAATAGAACATCTTTAAAAATATTTGATACATATGCACCGGATGCTATCGTCGTGCAATGCGGAAGTGATTGTCTGAACGGCGATCCTCTCGGACAGAGCAATCTGACGCATGACGGCATCGGAAAATGCATCAGTCACATATTAAATTGGAATAAACCGACAATATTCCTCGGAGGAGGTACGAGCGTTAAGATTAATTCATCTTATCATTTTATATAATCAATCGTTGAAATGTGTAGGTGGATATAATTTACCGAATGCTGCCCGTCTTTGGACTTATTTAACAGCGATTATTCTCGGCAGAGAAAAGCTGCTAGACATGGAGATACCGGATAATGAATATTTTTTAAAATACGGACCGGATTATCAGCTGCCGATTACGAAAGGATGTCAAAAAGATATGAATGATAAAAATTATCTGGATGAATTAATAGAAACGATTCATAGTATGTTGCGAATAATTTATTTGTTTAATATTATTTTGGTTTAATATAAATATCATTTTATTTTTTCAGATAATTTAAATTATCTAAAACCGACAGAGTAACAATTTGTAACATTGCTATTAGCAAAATAATTATGCATTTTGATTTTGGCCGCAATTATTATACCATCACATGTATTATTTTGTTTATAAAATATCAATTTTGTTGAATCATCAAAAAAATCCAATGACTCTTTTTTTACAAAAAAATATTTTTGTAATGTATTTGTTTTACCAAACAGTCCTTAATGCATTTTAAAAATAATAGATCTTGCACTCCACTGATACTATATTTTATTTTTTTTTAACTGACAAAATTAATGGCATATTAAAATTACTAGAAAGATGAAAGATATCTGTAGCTATCGAGGAAGAATAAGTTTAATTAACTACTTGCACCGAAGGGATGTATTTTAAAATTCTAAAAGTTTTTTTCAATTTTTTTTTTTAGTATATTTTGTCTAAAAAAGTCTAAAGAATAAATATTATAAATAATCATTGTCCTTTATTGTAAAAACACAATTGCAAAATCAAAAAAAAAACAATATTCGCTTCTGTTGCTACGGACTCCATGTTTTTTTCGCTTGCATCCTGTACGATGTGTCAAGTGCAAGTGAAACATACTAGTGATACGTGCCGCGAGAACTCGGAGTCTGCGAGACCAATAATAAGTAAGGACAAAGTATACACTGAGATTTACTTTAGACGTTTTAGACTGAAACATAAAGTCTACGATACTCTTAAAAATGTCGTCATATCTTTTGATATATCTGACCCGTGTATTTGGTTTTAATTTATATATACAGTGAAACCCTGTTTTTATTTGGGTTCTTTTTTTACAATCCCGTTTTATTTTAGTACCCCCTTTCTAAACCTGAATTTAGGCTTTCCCTCTAATACGTTTTTTTTATCAATCCCTTCAAAATGGTAACAGCTTTATTTTAAAGTAAAAGACAAAGAAGCCAAGAAGCTCTGCAGGATACACACCAAAAACTTGTAAACAGGTCTATTTTTCATGTGATTTGCTCATTTTTATATGACTAACTTAAAAAAATCATAATTTATCAAGTCAAATCCTAGCTGAAAATTGCTATAGATAATTAAAAGAGAAATATCTTCTACGGATTATCTCACCAATTATTCAGACATCGTTCCCGATCATCACGCATATGTGCGTGGTAAACTGATGTACAGTTTTGGACGATCACGCACATTTGCGGGATGGTCCATACATAATAAAAATTCGATCCCAGCAACGAAATAAAATTTCGGTCACGATCACGCATAATTGAATAGCAAGAAAAAACTTGTTTCCAAAGGACGACTTTTTTTGTTTCAACTTCAAAGGCAACAAAATGTGACACAATAGTAAGTGGCAAAATATGCAATCTCGTCGGAATATTCTTTCAAAGAAAATCATAAATCAGTCATTATTGGAGAGCATACTCTATTCAATTCTTATTGCATCCAGATGAGCTTCTTCCCACTTGTATCGTCTGGTGTTACATTTAGGTACCATTTTTTTTACACTGAAAAACTGTATTTTTAAGTGTATTATCAGGTATATTTTTTTGGGTTCCTGGACTTATTGTTTATCTGTTGTTCTTCGACAGTACAGGCGTTTGCATTATTATCAAAAAGTTCTACCATTCTTGATTTTTTGGAAGTGTTTCCGCGTTTTGTGTCGAAGTACAAAAATATTTGTAAAAATAAATCATAAAAAAAAAGAAAAAAGCCATAATAATTAAAATAATAAATTTTGATGGACCCCAAAGTAAAAAAAAATTTTTGGATTATGTAATAATATGCTTTAATTTAAGTCAATAAAAAAAACTATTTTTTTAAAGGTTTTTTCCAAAAAAATCGACCTGAAAGTGGTTAATGTGATGGATTTTAAAATATACCCAGTTTAATAACAGCATTTTATCAAACGAACCAAAGTAGGATACATTATTGGAATCAATCTACCTTGTAAAAGAGGATGGAGTATCATTTTATAAATATGTCAAGTTAAAATCAACATACGACCCACCGGAACGAGAAAAATGAAACACAGACTCGACATAGGACTGGCAAGGGTTAAACACTATTATAGCATATTTTGAATAAATGTAATTTGTGCATTATTTATATATGCAACTGTGTTCTTTTCAAACTTTTTAATTAAATAAAATTATAATCAATTATCATCTGAATGTAATTAAAGCAGCTTTTAAGACATCCATAAAAAGTTGAACAGAAATTTAAACAATTATTTTTTTTTGTCGTTTAAAAGTTGCGGGAATTCCGCTTCAAGGTATTAAATTAAAAAAGCCATGTAAATATGTTTTAATTTAATTTATTTTAGTTTTTCCTTAATCAACAGACTTAATGGAATATTTTTTTTATATAAGAATATAAAAAAAATAGAATGTTTGGAAACATCGAGTTATTAAACTAATTAAAAAATATGGAAACGAATGGCAGATATTTTAGATAAAAAAAACACATACTAATACGTGTTCAACTAATTATGCACCTAGTTTAAATTAAAGATCGGTGGTAAAAAACTTCAACATTCGGTTAATAACATTAGTAAAATTATTCATTATTAATGAAAACCATTTTCAACATCCAATATCAAAATTCAATTAACTACACATTCTTGGAATTGTAACAGCATATCACGTTTATAACAATTACACGTAAATTGAATCGTAACAAATTAGATTTAATTGAAAAAATTTTGTGCAACACTAACGTCGTTCATAAATTCATAACGTGAAAAAATGTAACAATCTATACTTTAGCGACACCGAGATTAGAGCTATAATAGTCGTTCATGTTAATAACGGTCAACAATTCGACGAGATGCGGTTGATAACCGCGATCCGTGAGCCGACTGATCACTTTGTGAAGATGCTTTGCAAATTTCTCAAACGTAACAAACAATTCTCTCATCTGCGAAAATAGCGGATGTGTGTAATGCACTTCGTTCTCGGCAATATGCCAGCATCTGTGAAAATATAATCAATGTATAATCACGCAACGAATCGTATTAATATAAAATGAATATACCTTGCATTTAATAAATGATGAAATCTTAAGCAAACTGCGAATATATCGTTTAACAATATCATTATCGTTGCCGATCTATTGTTCAAGAGACATCTGAATAATACTTTTTTAACGTAAACAACGTGAATGGTATACAGATCGTCTAATGTGCGAGCATCCAACAGATCTTTTTCGAATTCCGTCCACGACAATTGTAAACACGTCGTCGCAATATAGCTGTGCAACGCTCGGATCAGCGACGACATCGTGTGACGATACAGCTGTATCGAATGATATTGCGGTGAATATAATAGATCTTTCGATACCATGAATTCCTCTTTCAGAGACATTTTCAATACCTATGCAAAAAAATCATATGCGTATATAAAAATATTTAAAACAATATTTCAATTCAATTTACCTCTGAATCGTGTTCTAACGTCCACGAGATTCTTCTCATCTTTATAAGAAATTGAAACACTTTCGCGTATCTATCCATAGCTTCCGGTGAAAAGATTATATTCAACGGCCATTTGACGTTGTACGTCAACGTTAAACATTCGAGAACGTCCGGAGAACTGTGATGAAAACTAAGCGGCAAGTCGTTCACGATAAACGACAAGTTGTCTGCATATTTATTCAGTCCTATAAATATTATATATATTAATATACGTGTTCATAAATAATAATTAACACAAAAAAATATATATTTATGGTAAAGTGAAAAGTAATGTCATTTTTTTGTTGAGTTACATAGAAACCAGTCTGTCGGCCGTTTAGGTAGCACGTCGTTGTGGATATCATTTTAAAGGTCTGTTAGTAATCTTTCTGTTTGGATATTTTTCTTTTCTTTTGGGCCGTAGTAAAAAAAAAGGTACATTAGAAGCCGTACGGTATTTTATGCTGTTTTTTTATAAAGGATTGAAATCAAATGAAGCTAACCAGACAATCTGCGATATTTATGGAGATCTTGAAACCTCGTGAGCAAAAGGACAAACCAAAATCAGGGACCCTTCTTAAAATCGACGATGACACATTAAATTCATTAATGGTGTACGATACGCAAAAAAAAATAAAGGAATTGTCACAAAACCTCAGCTGCCCATGATCAACAGTGAAGGATAATTTTAAAAGGCATGGAAAAAAAATTGGATTCCGGTAGATCTTTCTCCGATGGTCTTAAAACAACGAATAACCATATTTTTATCAATACTGTATAAATATGAAGCTGATCCGTTTTTTAGGATTGTTAATGGAGACGAGAAGTGGCTCTTTTACACCAATCCGGGAAGAAAAAAGCCATGACTTTCATGGAATCAAATACCTGGCCCATCGTTGACAGAAAAAGGTTACCTTTTTGTATTTGGGAATCAATTATTCTACAAAAGCTATTTTTTTGTAATAATTACATTAATATATATTACTATGATTTATTAAAACCTGGTCAGGCTATTACAGCAGAGATTTATTGTATCCAGTTAGTAAGATTAACCAAGCCGTATCGATGGGGTCTATTTGGGACCCCCAAGTTTTTGATTTTTCTCGAATAACTCTTTTAATATAAATCCTACATGTCACAAACTTTTTTTATTTGTCTAAAACAGTCTAAAGAATAAATATTATAAATAATCATTGTCCTTTATTGTCTGCAATTGCGAAAAAAAATAAAAACAACAATACTCGCTTCTGTTGCCACAGGCATAATGTTTTTTCTCGCTCGCATCAAGTGTAATGTGTCAAGTGCGAGTGAAATGTACTAGTGACAAGCACTGCGAGAACTCGGCAGTCGATAGTCAGGGGTGGGACATCGTTGTGAGTATTGTCATTTACGAGGCATATTGATTAGTTAAAAAATCCAAAATATCAACCAAATTATGAAGCATATCGTGAATAACTATTTTTATTCTAAGAATAAGCCGTTTTTTAAAAAAATGTCAAGTTATTGATAAAGAATTCATCATTATCTTGATTTGAAATGCTTGGGGTCTCTGACGGACCCCCTTCGGACGACTCAGTTGTTTTTCGGGACGACTTTTTGTTGTAATATAAAAAGATGACATTTCTTTCCGCTTCACCTAATATGTAATTACCACAAACGGATGATCCGAAAGATTTGTCTAAAATGCTATGCAACGTTGCAAAATTTAAAAGCTCTTTTGGACTCTCAACAGTGCTCAGCTTTTCGAAGAGATTGCTACAAATCGTTTTAGCGAATTCTCCGTCCATCAAAAAAAAATAATCGCGTATGTTCCTCAAGTGATCGTACAAATCGCAATCGACTAGAAAATATTTCAACGTCGCATTGTTCACCATTTCCATTTGATACGACAGAGGTATGGATACCGATCTCTGCAAGCATATCGCCATCGTATTGAAATCTATATCGCCGATACGATTTAATATATCCTCGTTAATATCCGACGAGCGTATCATTTTAAAAACGTCCGTCAACGGTTTCTTTTCGGCTTCTCTGATAATTTTAGTGACGTCGGGATACGGTGAACGATCATCGTTTAATACAAACGATTTATCAAATATGTCCGGAGATGTGAAATCGACATCGGCCGTACTCTTAATTCCGAACGGTCGAAAATGTTCAAAATTCAAATCGTCGTTACTGAAATTCCATACGGTGGATTTAATATTGTATAGTTCTGTATTGTTTTTCAATGCATCCGATGTATCGTCTTTTTTTTCTTTATCCGGAACGTCACTAGATAAATCCTCTTCGATCACATTAGGAAAGTGAAATCCTTTTGTGGTGACTTTATTTGTAATATTGGACGTTTCTTCTTTACGCTCTGATTTGGGACTCAAACACGTGGCCGATGGCAGTCCGAATGGACCGACATCGAACGTTGATGGGGTTTCAAGATCCAACTGAAAAGAAAACAATAATTTTACACAACATATTTCATACAGATATCACATATATTGGTGTTTACGATGTATGGAGACTACGTTGAATTAATCAAAATTAATATTAATCAAAGTTAAAATCGTACTTACACGAATATTAATATCGCCCGGTGTACTACTCTCCGGCGTAAAATCTTGTATCTTATTTTTAACAGCTGCCGTTTGATTTTTATTCCAATTACTGTTACATTTTTTTAAATCCAACGTTAAACTATCCCTCGGCTTTACGTGATACGTCCTAACCTCGATTCCGTATTCGTGTCCTAAAACTTTCTGTTTATTCCGCAACGCTTCTCTACTCGCTTCAGTATCGAATTGAGGCATTTCCTTATTAATCTTATCGAGAACCAGCTCTTTATTTATATCTGAGCCCATTATTTTATCTCTGTTTTTCATGGCATCGGAAATATTATTATTTAACGCGGATAACATATGCGAATTTTTATTTTCGTCCGATTCCAACATGTTATGATTGCAATCTTCGCTATCCATTTGAAATTCGTGCGATAATACTTTACGTTTATTACGCAATGCTTCTAGTTTCTGTTGTTTATAAGCTTCATTCACGTTTTCGATCGGCGAATCTTTACTCGGAAAAACGTTGCTATTGGCAATATCCGATTTGCTCATATTTGAGAAGACATTTTCATCGTTTTCCAATTCAGACGTTACATTCTGATTTATGATATCTGTTAACTTGTTGATTTTATTGATATCGTCATCGAACGATGCTTGTTCGTTATTATTAAACTGATCGTCGTCGGACGGACTTAGTTTCAGCATCTCGTTTGTATCGATCGGAGCTCTCGGATATCGTTCGTAATATATATCGCTTTCCGTTAATTGTTTGTGTTCTAATTCCAATTGTTCGCGGTCTAGATTAATTTTTTCGCTGGTCAATAGTTCGACGCGTCTCACGTCTAAGCGTAAACGTTTAATTTTCCATTCGGCGGTTAATTGACGTTTGGCGACGACGCTCTCGATTTCGTCGTAGAAAGCTTTTACTTTGATCCTAAAATTAAATAATAAATATTAATCTATGAATTAATTAATAAAATATTCAAATATTGTAAATATACGTACTTTTCTTCTTCCATTTTAATTTTTTTTAACGTTTCTCCCGCTTTTAAATTTTCTAATAATAATTTTTCTTCTTTGATGTTTCGTTCTCTTTCGAAATCTCGTCTTGCGATCGCATCTTCCGCCTCTTTTCGCAATGCAGCGAATTGTTTCCTCTTGTTAGTTTGCAATATGTGGACCAAACGTTTACGCTCATCTATAATAATACATCATAATAATAGATCAACATATAAATAAAACTGTTTTTTCGATTGCATGAACTATTAGCAACAACGTGGAAAGTGCAAGGAATATTAATGTAATATTTGAGATCAGATAAGTCAGTGTTCTAGATGACGAGTCTCATCCCGGAAGATCCGTAGAGCTTCACGAAGACGATTTGCAAACCCGGTGTTACAAAATTCCTTCGTAATTGTTGAAGAACTAGCAGAGAATCTTGGATTTGGTCATTCAATCATTCATCGACACCTACATACCATCGGAAAAGTCAGAAATTGGGTCAATTGATTCACAAACTTTTTGAGGCTAATCCAAGTGAATTTATGCTCTAAATTCCTGCCACATCTCAGGAATGAATAATTTTTGGACCGAATAGTAACTGATGGAAAATGGAAGATCTGTTATTTATAGGGACAGATTTTAAAGATTTAGTCAATTTTGATTTTTTATAACAAAGGAGTTCTACTGCGAGTAGCTTGAGCGGTTTACGACAGTGCAGGAAGAAAAACGATCATCTTTAGTTTTAAGACGAAAAGTAAACCTCAGCCACATAAAGCGAGAATGATATTACATAGGCTGAAGCTATTAGCCGGACATTGACCCATTTAAGAGCAGCAATTAACATAGGACTAATGATCAACGAGACCAAGACAAAATACATGCCCATATACCAAGGAAAAAATCCTTGAAGTCGAGAGTCGAAGAGTACAAAGTACGAAGAAGAACCATGTTGGCAAACATGTACTATTTTGGATTTCAAAAGCATCTACGGTCGAGATTCCTCTTAAAGAAGACAAAGTCAACCTCTTCATGAACCTCATCGGGTCCGTCTTAACATACGGATCTGAATGGTTGGGCTTTGACAAAACAAGATGAGCGACAACTGGATATCCTGGAAAGGAGAATACTGAGATGAATTTGGAGCTGTATTCGACGACGGGGAATGGAGTATCCGGAGCAACGAGGAGCTGTACCGACTATAAAAGGATATACCGGTCTAAGCTGTCGTAAGAGTGACCAGACCCATAGTCATGTGTCAAGGATGAGGGACAGAAAGGATTATGGTTAACAACCTTTCCTGTCCCCGGAGGAAATGAAGAACAAGGCTGAGGTGGTTGGACTGTGAACACATTATAGAGATCATTTATTCCACAGTCTTTAAAATCATTTGGACGGAAAAATATTAATTTTGTAGACGAAGTCAAAATAGTACTTGAGAGGTATTTTTAAGTATTTTTTGTAAGAGATACCTTGCAACTCTACTAAATTGATAGAAAACCATTGTATAAAATGAAGGAGAGGATATTTTAGATTAAAAGCTATTGGATATCTATCCCCTGATCAAAATAAATTTACTTTGACTATGTACCTATTATTTTTTCCATAGTCTCAGCTTGTTTAAGAGCAACCATCTCGCGAAACGTCCTCTGTTCAGCGTCCTTCTGCATTAGTAATCGTTGAAACGTGATCGGCTCGCCACACACATACAAACATTGAGTTCTATATTGTTCATACATCAATTGTTGGTTTTGAATCTCTTCAAATGTCAAACAACATTTTATCGGCGGATAATCCGAAGATAGCATAACGCACAAAGGATCCTGAAATAAAATAAATATATAAGCAACATTTATGATTATATGTCATTTAATTAAGCTGAAACACTCACGTCTGGATTACATAATTTGAGCAAACGCAACGATTTTCCGCAGAGCAATATGTGTTTGGCTATTCCTTGCAAAAATTCCGGCACCGATTTATTATTCCTAATAAAAAATCCTTTATTCCAATATCGTTTATTATAGGACTCAATGTTTTGTGGATCCTTTTTAATGAAAAACTCATCTAAATAATCCTCCAACTCGCCTTCGAATATAAACCTCTGTATGAACCTATAATAAATATCATATCGTTAGAGAATAATATGTGAGTTTTTTTTCAAAAAATATATATATATATTTACCTAAAATAAATGTTACATGTTGCTTCCAACATGGCGTACATAATTTTACAGGCCGACATTTTAGTTATCATGCTGATTTCATCGTATAAATACGCCATGAGGCCGGCTCCGTGCATATAATTCTCGTTCATCTCTATAAAAATTTGATATAAATGATTAATAAACGGAAATATATTTTATTTGATGATAATCGCAACGTTACCTATTTC
Source organism: Philopotamus ludificatus (assembly GCA_022495035.1). NCBI lineage: Eukaryota > Metazoa > Arthropoda > Insecta > Trichoptera > Philopotamidae > Philopotamus > Philopotamus ludificatus. The sequence goes on from JAGXCT010036290.1 coordinate 113,652, forward strand.
ATTAATGTTGCATATTCTAGCTAAGGTCTGTATTTGAATCGATAACGATTTCAAACTATTATTGATTTCCATCAACGTTGGCAACCTTTTTCCTTCGTGTTCTATCGTAACCAGTCCTTCGCCGAATATTTTATCTATCTCCAAACAAAACCAAACGAGATAATGTTCTATAATATCGCACATCACCTAAAAACGAACAGATATTTAAATACGTATGATAAAATTGAAAAAGTAATACATGATTCTCTTTATCACCTTATAAACGACTCCAGGTTGTACGATTTCAATATGCGACATCTTGTGTTGTACCAAATTATTCAATCGCCAATAACAGGTGCCAATTTTTAATAAATCAGATATGTACGATTTCAGCGTAATTTGAAGCAATCCTTCGAGACATAACCGCGGCTTCATTACGAATTTTTTTAATCTTTTATCCAAGAAAAATGAACTAGATTCGATTCCAACTATAAAATATAATTTAAATTTATAAAAAATAAACTGAATTTTATCAGAAACCTTATATTATATTTATTATATTTTTTTGACTGAAGCTTTTTATACGGCTTTTAATATCATTAAAAAAATATATATCTTACGTATGAGATGTTTAACGTGCAGAATAAATTGAGCTTCTGATATGATGTTAAGTTTTTCGTTTCTATTAAGATGTATTTGTTTCCATTGATACATTTGTTTCGAAGACGACGATATGAATCCTCGCTTTTCTACCGGAGGGAGTTTTGCTGTGTTTAAAAAATATACCGTTAATAACTATGAATTATGAATAACATATTCGATATTGTTAAATAATCGTACATGCTTCTTCCCATAAATCAGGGAGTATGTTGACTTCCATACTAGCTAATTCCCAAAGAGTAGCAGCTGGACCGCTTTCTGTGTTGATCTGTGAGATAGCTTCGTCGCATTCGGCGTTGGAATTTATATTAAAGTTTGACTGTCTTCGAATCTGTAATTAAAAAAAATTCTAGTACCGAATAAAATAATTAATACCGTTGAATATTCATACATTTTTCTGAGTGTGTTCTTCATCTGGTATATTTAAATATCTGGGACCGGTGAGTCTCGATATTTCTGGAAATCCTTCATCGCTTTTAGAACTCGAGTTTTCATATGATAACAAGGAGAGTTGATCTCGTTTATAATAATTTAAGCTTGATAATGAATTTGAGTTTTCAATTTTACAAAAATTTGTAACTTTAGAACCTTAAAAGCATCGGTTAAATTTAATATTTAATTATTTATACATAAATTGTTAAAATTAAGAAAATATTACCTGGCTTGGATATGAAACTATCTAATAAATACGGATATAATGTAAATTTATTATTTTGTTCCATATCGTCGGATATTGTAAAAGGCATTTGAAATATTTCCGAGGGAAAATGTTGATATGGCTTAGGATCATTACTATTCTCACATTCATCGGAAAATAACATATTATCCAACTTACCAAATGAAAACGGATTCTAAAAAATTATTCAAAATTAAATAAACACAATATTCAATCGTATGCAATCCATATCTAATTATTTACTTCAAATTCAAATTTTTCTGGATCATCTTGTGCGGTATCTTTGAGTAAAACGACACAGGTTAAAACTTCCGAAAAGTACGGTTCCTTAGTTTCATAATTCTCATCGAAAATCAGATCAATTTCCTTTCGTAGAATCGCAAGATTGTTGTAATCACTAATATTTTTCTTATTGGAATTCTTAACAAAGTAATATGTTAACAAATCGATAACAGGCTCTGGAGGTTCTCTCGAAATATTTAATTCAGATTTTCTTAACAAAATTTCATAAGCTCTAGACCGTAACTTTTTTGTCAACGTACGATTCACCTTGGTCAGGTTATTTGGCTCATCTCTGTTCTCGATTACCTTTTCGCATAATCTAGTTAATAATTGATAAACGCTTTTATCCTTCAACGCATCAAACGTTTCCGTACACTCCATTCTAAAATCATAATTCTCAATGATATATAAACGACAAATACGATAATAAATATAAATTATTATTAAAACACACTTTATGATAAGCGAGAATCAAATGATTACAACATAATTTTCATCTCAATATATAGATACAGCATTGTTTATATTCGAACGTACACTAATGTCAAATACGAGGGAATGTTTTATAAATAATGATCATAATATCTTAAAATACGACCATAACTTATCTACATTTATTTTACGACTCCTGCACGATTGAGGTAATATTAATTTAAACATAAAAATATTTAACAAACATAAATCTATGTTTAAACAATTTTTTTGATTTAATAGTAATATTTTCGAATAATATTTTGACATATAATTTATTGCGGTTGGTAGCAGTGGATGTCTTAACCCGGCTGAAAGTGAGGTTAGGTTAGGTTACGATGCCGAAGCAGGGACAGGCGGCTGTAGGTGCGCTGGTGTCGCGCGTGCGTGTGGCAGTAGGCAATGCCCCACGTAAACTCAAAACCCCGGAGGGCCCACAAGGGCGACTCCTCAAGCTGCGCAAGACCGTCACTGCTCTGCTGCAGCATGAACGTCTCGAGCTCAACTACCCGCGAGCGCAAGAAGCACGCCAGTACACTGAAAGGGTGGGTATTAATTAATATTTTTTAATAGATTTAACGAATAACTCGTAATTACCAATTGCAATCTGTTACAGTTGATCTCCGAAGCGATTCGACATGGCGACTGTCACAAACCAACGATGGAGGCCGCTGACTTTTGGCTCTTACAAAAAGAACTGGTGCACAAACTGTTCAAAGTTTTAGTTCCCCGATTTGAAAATTGTGAATATTCATATACGCGAATGTACAAAGCTCCAAAACCGTACCCCGGAAAAACATACGATAGATCTATACTTGAATTACGCGGCAATCCCTATCCGGCACTACATCAAAATATGTCTACGAAAAATTTAATTCACAACGTATTATTGGATGCAGCGAAATATGAATATCGACAAGAAAAATATGCAGAAATAGCTCAAAATATATCACCCCCCGCGGAAACCACAGCAGAAGTCGTTCCTGATAAAGTTTCCTGATATACAAATAATGATCATCTGTTTTTTCATTGAGATGGTGATCAGAATCTTTTCCAGTGCAGTTTTATAGATATCGATAAAAATATTTACGATTCGGCCAGTTTGCCAATCTCACACATAGCAAAATGGCACATATTTAGTCACGAAAATTGTATATAAATGACGTTCGTTAAAAAATTAACGAATCGGATGAAATGTAGTTAACTTAGTTTGTAAGCGAATACTTGAGAATTTATAATTCATTGAAACAATAAAATATTTAAAAGTATTAGGCTTTATATTCATTAAAAAAATTATTGCAAATCTAAAAAATACCAAAACTACTTTTAAAAATTGGTGCGAATAATCATCTATAATAAAAAAAAATATAAAACACATTTACGAGGGTTTTTATTATCTTCATGGTCTATTAACATACGGCTATTTTGGGCTCTGCCCATTTTACTCATAGTCTGATAATTCGTCCGAGTTTTGCATAATTTAAGCATGTTATACGTGCGTAATCGACACGTACGCTTGATGTCTCTATCTGATGCCAACGTGGCTTCGGTGGACGATAAAAATGAGTTATATAATAATTGGAGTGATTTTATTTTTTTTCCATGCCAATTATGTCTAAATAACAATAAATAAGATCCCCGTCCATCGCAATGGGTTATATATAACGGAAAAATATATTATTATTAACGATTTTACAGTAAAAATACTGTAAAATCGTTAATAATAATACCCTTAGGAGCATCACGTCAACAGATATTGCATAAACGCTACCATGTCATTGCAGTAACTGAAATAATTGTTTTTTTCAATAAATTTACAAAAAAACAATGCTAACACTAAAGACAGAAGTCAGGAATATGAAATCAAAGGTCAAAATAAACAAATTAATTATTTTAGATATTTTATTATAATAAACTTCATAAACACAACATAGTCATTCGTTTAAAAAATATTTTTCATAACACAGCAATTATAAATAAGATACTTCTCAAAAAGCATTCTCTAACATAGTGGTGATTACATCTGACGCTCGTGTAACATGAAACTATGTACACGAGGATTGCACATACGAAGAATAGAAACGGAAACTCGTTTCTAAGCGAGGATAATAATTAAAAATAACAAATTTTTAAATAATAAATATTTTAAATTGGTTCCATTACCGACCGGCATACATTGACCATTTTATTTTTAAATTGTGCCATAGCCCAGCTCTGTCCCGTTGGCACGTTTTATCTATAACAAGTATAGTGTTAAATTTATAAGAAATATCACAATTCATAGACCTGCACATTGATGAATTAAACGGAAAAAAATGTGCATAACTAATAACTATTTGCGGGGGCCATATTCGTCGCAATACGACATACGACGATCTCCCGTCGTCTATTGAATTGCAGATTTAAATACGTTTTATTAAAATTATCGAGATAAACCGGACCGTAGTTCTAATTGTGAATAAATACAAATATTACTGGCTCGATTTATGTGTATGTCAAATACTGAATGCATAATTAGGAGAGTCAGCGGGTATAGTATACCCTGTAATACAACGTCTTTGATCTCCACAGACTGAAGGAATTATCGAACTTTAATAAATAAACGCCTTCACCGGGATAAGGATGAGATCCTGCATACACCTATAAAGAAAAATGGTATTTTAATATCCTCAGTATCTATCATTTCAAGTGATTAATCATTACCGTAATAATATTATAGTAAATAATTTATTCCCATTATTTTGCATGACAATCTACAAATATTTTCGAAATTAAACGTACACCCATCCCTCGCTTAACACGGAAGATAGGTTCCGCCAGACCACCGTGTTAACCGAAACCGTGTTAAGCGAGACTGATAAATGTATTTGCACGTCAGTGAATTGGGAGGTTATTTTTATTTAATCCTTTCATTGCACGTGGATTAATTGCAGCTGTGCGCACGTCTACAAAACAAGATTTAATCGAAAAAAATGTTTTTTTCAACAAAACTGAACCCGTGTTAAGCAAGTATCGCGTTAAGCGAGTATCGTGTTAAACGAGTATTACACTTATTACAAGAAACAATGAAACTAATTTGGAAGTCCAAAGAAGAATCATGCCAGCAAACTGGTGGTACTTTGAATTGAACAGCATATACAGTCGAGATTACTCTCAAGATCAAAGCCAAGCTCTACATGATCCTTATCAGGCCTAAATGTTTGACTTTAACAAAGCTAGATGGGCGACAACTGGATATCCTGGAGAAAAGGATTTTGAGATGAATATTTGGAGCTGTATTCAACAATGGGGAATGGAGTGCCCGAGCAACGAGGAGCTGTATCAACTACTATACAAGGATATACCGGTCACAGCTGTCGTCAGAGTGGCCAGACTCCGGTAGGCCGATCACGTGCCAAGGATACAAGACAGCCTACTACCAAAAAGGCTTATGATTAACAATGGATTCTAAGCTTAGTTCCATCGTCAAAACTTTCCCCTTAGCGAGTATATCACAATTGTTATAATGCAGCGGAAATTGAGACCTAAAATAAGAATATTTATTAAATTGCGACTTACCTCTAAATGACTATCCCTTCTATATATCGGAATAATAATACTCAATGGTGCTTTTAGCGAGGAGAGAGCCGTGTGTCCTTGTATATGGGCACCGCTCTCCAGATCATCGTTACTCCTTTCGATTATCTCTATAAAATGAAACGCAATAATAATACGATCAATTAATAAATAGAGTAACAATTAAAATAAATTTTAACAATACCGTCGTCATCATCATCAAAGTTTTCTTCATCTAAATCTCTATCGTCGTCGCTTTCCGAAATATGGACGGTTACTTGGGTCGTCGGAGATTTTGACCATTCGAAATAAACACCGAATCCTGATCAAGACAAAAATAAATCGTAATAATCCGACGATTCAAAAATAAAATCAATTAAGTAAATACCTATATCAAAATTATCGGTGGCAAACTCCCAAAACAAGCATCTCCCCTGGACGTGAGTGGGAACTCGCACGGTGATAGTTTCGCCGTGGCCGACCTGCAGCACCCCGCCGCCGCCGCCAGCTCCGCGAACGGCCTGTTTGAACTGAGCCGTATAGCCTCTAGTCCACATGCTCGGAGACGCGATCGTCGGAAATCCGTCTACGATAAATACATCATTTAAAATTCAAGCGAATACATTTTAAATAATTGTATTGGTATAATATAACCTCCTTCTTCCGACTGACTATCGTCCGGATGATCCGGAGTGCTATCTCCGACATGTTCAAGTTCTTGTTTATTATTAGGTTCTGTTACATGACTAGACCTTGAATCCGAACGATTAAAAAAATATATAATTAATTGTAATCGCAATTTTTTTTGTAAATAAATAATATTCAAATACGACTCACAGGTTATCAGTTGCTGTAATACCCTTATCACATAGAGTGTTCTCCTTCTCGTTACATTCCAAATTTGCATTATTGTTATTTGACAAACATTGTACAGCTGCCGCCTTTCTATTCAACTCTAGTTGCTGTACATATTGATGATAGTGTTGGTCTTGCAATTGTCTGACGAGAATCGCCTGCTGATCGGGATTGCCGGGAAATTGCTGATCGGCGTACTGTAGGAACTGTGTATACGTTTGCTCATTCAGGGCGTCTTTAATGCGCCGTCTAAAAATAAACCTAGAATAATCACTGGATAACGTACATAATATATTTAATTCGACCGAACGTACATTTGTTCTTCCTCGATAGATTTTTGTTGTTGAATTTTAAATTGCTCTTCGTCGGCTACCTTTTGCAACTCCTCCAATTTTTTAATCTCCTCTTGCTTAACACTAAAATAATCATTAATTAATTAATATTAACAATTTGTGCGGATCGTAACGTAAATAAATAAATAACGTACTTAGTTTCAATTTGTTCATCACTTTCTTTTTTATTAGCCTCGATGTATTGTTTAAAAGTCGGTGATAATCTACGCGTAACAAATATTAAATTAATTTTCGTATATTGATTTAATATTCCGACAATATGGGTAACGTTTTTACCTATCTAACATATGGATGAAAGCTACCATTGCTTGCGTTTGGGACATACATCCTAATTCTAGCCACGCCGAACGCCTATCTTTTCCGATGACGTCGAGTACGCCAAGAGGGGGAGCAGTTTTCTGATTGAATGCTCCGTGCGCTGCTTGTTGGGTAAAAGCGATTAATTTTAATTTATCTTCGTAGCTGAGGTGGAGAGTTTTTCCTTCGTTATCTGAAAATTAAAAATAAATCACTGACGATATAATTATACAACAGTTTTCTAAGATTAATGAAGAATTTTGAATTATACAAAGCATATTATCAAATATGTGAGCACCGGGAATCTTAAATTTTGTGTTTTATCAATTATATACATGTCAAGTGCGAATAATGTTAACAATTTTAATAGCTGTGAACGTTTATAGTCATATGTAACATTAAATACAAGAAAAAACCAGGGATTGAACCAGAACTGAATTGAAAACCAGAAAATACTATTATTTTTGTCGTGAAGAGGACCAGTGTTGAACTGAAAAAAAATAACGGTTCTTTTTGGCTTGACATGATTCCGAAACAAAAACCGAAACTGGTTTTCAGCCAACGAAGAAGCAATAAAAATGAATATGTTTAATTTTGTATTTTTTTCTTTATTTTTACATAAATTAAAGTTAATTATGTACAAAAAAGGTTGCAAATTGAGTAAAAGAAATCGTGCACATAGAATGCACATTATAGGATATAGTCAAAATATTTTAGGGGCCTCAAAATTGAATTTGCGCTGGGGCCTCACAAGTGCTAAATCTGCCACAAGTATATGATGTATCATGTAATATATTTGAGAATAATGCACTAAAAAAGAAAATGTATGTTATTCGATACTTCACCACATTCTACTAAAGCCTAAGGGTAAATAACCAGTGAATTAAATCCATCGGTTCATAAGTGACAACAATTTTAATTCAGACTTTAAAATTAACAAATTATTGTAAAAAAAACATGCAGCTGATAAATTATTGAAAATACTTAGTAATAAGAATATACAATAATATTCTATAATGTTGATTTTATGAAAGATAACGACAATATTTAAAAATCTATAACAGTAGTTAAATATTTTAGAAATAATGTTATTTGTATACACTTCCATTTTGTGAATGATATGAAATAAAGTCATAAAAATGCAAACGTGTTAACAATATGCATATATAAAAAGTGATACGAAAGATAGTAATAAAAATTCGTCGTTAAATAACACATAAGGTAAACCGATGTATATTACCGATCAATAAAAAATATATGTTTACATATTTTGTGATTCAATATCGATAACACTTTACTGTCCGTGAACACGACGTTTGTGTAGCATATGATATAATAATTTGAAAATCTTCAGTAATATAAATATATATATATATATAAATAGTTTTATTGGTCCATAAATTAAGAATAATTCATCTATAAACGCCAGGTGTTCAGTGTAAGTTTAAGAGTAAGCGTTGAAATGGAATCCAATGGGTATATATATTTTTGAATAGGATTGTAGTTATTAATTATTCATTGAGATATTTGATCAATATGCGGTGTTTGATCGATGGTGGTGTTGAGAGGGAAGCAGACACTATCGAGGGCCGACGCGATAAGGTGCAATGGCTGTAGTATGACGTGTCGCTGACCGCGGTAGAAGCCGAGGCCGAGACGGTAGACGGCGGCGGGCGGCAGGCCCCAGCGCGCCCGCTCGGTCTCCAGCGCCGCCCCCTCGGCGTCCAGCGACACGCGTCCCACCGCCATGAGCCGCCCGCCCTGTCACGGGTGACACTGACAGCGGCCGGTCGAGGAGCTGACAAACGCACTGGCAACACTGATGCGGCGCCGTTGGCCCACTGCTGCACATCGACTATAAACTGTGTTACGGATGACCAACTGTACATTATTTTTATAATGAATATTCTCTTTCTCCTTCGAAAACCAACAGAAGATCAAAACCGACCATATTTTCAATTAAACGATGTGCATTTGCAATAAATACAATTTTGTTATACTTCTGGAGTATTAGAGTTGCAAATGTCAATAATATATTTCATACAAAATAATAATATATTTTGATAAATTAAGTGAGTTTAAGATATTTTAAATAATTGAGTATTCATTTATTAATAAAGAAAAGGAATCATTCTAATTGACGTGATCGCAAACTCTCATTTAAAATTGAGGTTATGAGTATCTGTCAAAATCACTATATACATACTGATTTATATATAACAAATAATTTTCTTTCATAAATATTTATTATAGCCGATTCTATAAATATTATAGTTTTGAATACTCAGAAAGCAGTTACTTTTATACTAATTAAAAATATTTTATTATAAATAATATGAAATATTATAAATTAAGGCTAAAATTCAAGTTTATCTTGAATCATTCAATCCGTAAATGATAATGTCAAGACATTAGAAAGGATCTAGGAACCAGTGTTCCTCAAAACACATTTTTTTAAAAATTACATTATAATGGTGTTAAATAAAAACAATTAATAATTTTATATGTTTATTAATAATTATAAAATACATATAAGAAGTGTTGATTAATAATTAATTTAATTATTTATTACTTATGCTAGTTTGGTCGATATTTTTTTATAGAATCATCGATAGTTTCCAAAACTAAGCGGGATAAAACTGATCTCGCATCTTTGATAGTCAAAGATGAATCGATTTAATTAGAAAAAAATGCATTTATTTCTATAAAAAAAATCTATTTAATACCAGATTAAATAAGATGTTCATAAAAAACTTACCGGATTTTTTATATCAGATACTGACAATTGCTTTTATTTGATATTTAATCGTATTGAATCTGTAATCACCGTTATCTGTAAATAAATAATAATTAAGATTAAATCACATATTTATGTCTGAATTTATAGTTTATAAAAACCTAATTATTTAATATTTGACATATTAACGTAAATAAATGATTGCAGACCTTTAGAATTTTTTTTTATTAAATTTTATTAAAAAAAAGGACATGATATAAGTTAAGATTTGTATTTCATATGCGATTATACAAGTTTTTCTCTTCTTCTGCCTCAGCGTTTTAGTGGACTCTGCATTTACGTAAAGCCTTTCCTCTTGCATCTTCGATATTCAACGGCAGTTAAAGTTTATGAACGAGCCGAACATCTGCGTTTCAAATTTCTTCTCCATCTTCAGATGTCTTTGAATTTTGCACTACATTTTTCAGCAAGGTTTACACTTTTTATATAATGACAACTGCAATAGGTTTCCGATAAATGATTTCTGAAACTCACAAATTTGTGTACATAGTATACGCATTCATAAGAAATTAATAAAAAAAAATATTTTATTAGAAATAATAAAATACACAAATCTAATTTATATTTGTTTTAACATTGTGTTAAAATATAGATTAAAATCAGCATTTTCTAACCTTATTTTTATGGATCCTTGATTCATCGTTTTTGATGTAACGATAATTAAGGAAAGTCTTCTATTCCGTCATCTAGTCATAAATATTTATTGCAATACAAGATAACTACGACAAGACCATTTATTCTTTAATTTATTAACAAAAATGCACTTGAGGAGCTAAAATCCATTTAAAGTCAGATTTTCATGGCAAATAATCCACAAAAACTATCAATCGAGTGAAAATTAATCAAGGGACTATTATTTAGGGAAATCAAGACCGGGAAACGATAAATGCGGGATTATTTAACATTGTTCTAATAGGTGTTTAACCGGACTATAAAAAAAGAACAATGATTGCGAGAAAGAGGGAATGGGGTTCCACCGTATTTAAACAGATTCGAAATAACATCTTACCTGAATCATATGACAATAATCATAAATTCATTTTTATCTGGGAATGACTTAATAATTAAAAGCAATATTAGACCGACATTGATGAAAATGAAATAAAACACGTTATTGATAACTTTTTAATTTTCTTATATTTAAATTAATTATGTACATGTTTAGGAGAGTAGTAATTCATTTTCAAAATATAAAATTACAAATAACATTTCATTAAATTGTAACATACAACGACACCGTTCGAGCACATCCTATGCTTTACAAGTGCATGTTTGATTTTTAATATCACCAATATTAATTCAATAACTATTTTTAATTGAAAATTTGAACTTTTCTTTCCTGTTCATAAGTATATTGTCGTGATGACATGTATCTATCTAATAAATAAATCTTTATAATCGACGTTAAATCACAATCATAAAAGTATCCTATTCGGTAAATGCAACCAAAATGCTTAGTTAACACTTTCGTGGCCGGTGATGCATATGTTGCATCATCACTGGTTCGACCTTGCCGGCCACATGATGTCATATATGCATCATGATCGCGTCGACCATTTGTGGCTGGCGATCTATCATACACATCTGAACAATGAATACAGTGAATGCATTTTTATATCTGCAACTGCTAGTGCTACATCTATTTGAAGTAATACTTTCAATAGCATAAGGTTTTTGGTAATTTGATGCGGCCACGATAGTGTTAATATTCAAGGATCGCTTAGATATTGTTAATAGAAATGAAAAAGAAAAATAATACCAACATTAAAACATATACAGATCAGATTTGTTAAATCAAATTAATCCTTTAGATAATTCCATAATAAATATATTATGTCGCAACAGAGGAGCAGCCGATTTATAGGAAAAAAAATATTTTTCCTCAATAATTTTACTAATTCATAGTGAAATGCAGTATTTACAAATAATAGTAGAGAATCGGTCATGTTAACATAATAAAGTTGTATAAAAGCACAACGAGCGAAAACGAGAATGCATCGTTAACAAAAATCGAACAACAATTAAATATCTCAGATCAAACATTCCAAGTCAATTTGAACATGTTCGTTGACGAAGATTTTTGTGAGACAAAATCGTGTAAAATCTACTGAAACAATTTAATTCATAGCACGTCAATAAAATAAAATCCAATAATAAATAATTCATTTATATAAAATACTGTTTTATCATAAAACTTTATTCATAAATTAGAATAAAGTGTCGTATCACCGAATATGTTCACCACAAATGTAAATGCAATGACATCTCAAGAATCTTTTATTTCAATCGATTTTTTTGTATCACACACAGGTCTTATATATACACTCAACCCTCCTATAGCGTCCCCTGCTATAGAGCTGGGTCTCCCCCCTATAGAACATCCTTCTAGAGCGCCGTTTTCTATAACACGCATAATAAAGGTCAATGTCCTTTGGTCATTTAGCATATGTGAATTGAAAAATGTTTGATGAATTGTTTTCTTCTATAGGGCGGGTTTCTATAGCGTGGTCCCTATCTCGACGCTATAGAAGAGTTGACTGTATACACTTTTTCAATGGTAAAAGAATCTCATGAGTCCAAAGAAGACAAAGTCAAGCTCTTCATGGCCCTCATCAGGTCCGTCCTGACATAAGGATCTGAATGTTAGATTTTGACAAAACAAGATGAGCGACAACTGGATATTCTGGGAGGAGAATTTTGAGACAAATCTTTGGAGCCGTATTTGATGACAAGGAATAACGTATCCGAAGCAACGAGGAGCTGTACCGACTATAGAGGGATATACCGGTCACAGCTGTCGTCAGAGTGGCCAGACTCCGTTTGGCCAGTCACGTGTCAAGGATACGGAACAGTCAGCTGCCGAAATGGCTTATGGTTAACAAGCCTCCCTGTCCCGGAGGAAAGGAAGACTGACGTGGTTAGTTTGTGTACAAAGGAATACTGCATCATTAAACTTACCAAAAGATGGAGCGACGTAGTGGCAGACCGGTTAACATAGAGAAGGTTGTTGAATGAGGCCAGGGCTTTACAATAGGGCTGTCTATGATGATGATATTATCTCCTGTGTCTATTGTTTCACAAGTTGTTTATACATTTCTTGAGCCATACAAATCTGGAGGTCCCGTTGGGATGTTTAGGCTTGTTTTAGGTTGGAATAATAAGTGAGAAAATGCTATTCCATACTTTTAGCAAATTGCAAGCCCTCGTGAATTAAAGCAGCTGTTAGTTGATCAATTTCACCATTGGTCATTGTAGCTGAAATTAAGTAATTCTGTGCCAATGAACATCGAGGACTTTAAAACGCCGAATTTAAAAATACATTTCATAAATATTTCATTCCTCGGAATCGTGTTTTAATAAATAATTTGTCTAAAAATATAGTATTTGTTCGTTTTAGAGGACTGTGTTATTTAAAAACCTATTTAAATGATTAGGTATATCTGTGGTAGCAAAGCTAAGGCACATGTGCAAGAGGTAGTCTCACAATTATTTAGCTGGCACATTAAAAATCTATAAAAAATAATTATATTATGATTGCAATAGTTTAAATAAATAAAACTGCTTAAATTCGCTATCACTGATATGTGTAAAGGCACAAAAAAATTGGCAATGAGCACCAATGAGTGCGAACAGAACGAGCAAATCCATTCCAAAGTACAAGCCTACAAGTTTCTACTTTCGGAAATTGTAAAACACTCTTATTCTACATTCGACAAATATATTTAGAAGATTTACAGAATCCAGATATGCCATGCAAGGTCCATTTTCATAAAAAAAAAACATATCCCATTGAGCGTTAAAAAAATATATTTTTACGAGTAAAATGGTGATAATGAAATTAGTTGTGAAACATAAATCATTTTAGTAAAAAAAGTACCTTAACAATACCTAGGAAAATTTGTTAGTTTTACTATGCGTTTACATTTACGTGACCACCAATGTACGACGTATGATAAAAAAATATACAGAATTATTAAAAACTCTATTTAACAATATTAATTATGTCCCCTTCAAAGTAATCCCTATCATCACTCTTTTTAATCGATATTATACATATATTTAATTTTTATAAAAATTCAGGGGAACCCCTGAGGACCGAGGACCCAGGGTTGTACACCAAGGGCCCCGATGCCTTGTATTGTTTTGCCTTAAGGTAGCTACGCACCTGAATTCATGGATCATGGTCTATGAAACAACCAGTGCATATGGTTTGAAATATGTCCGTTAAGCTAGCCACCTAAAAAATATGCCATAGCTGGCATTATTATAAATCGTTTTGAGAGCTGAACTTTGAGGCCCCATGCGTGCCGAGTCTGATGCACCATAAGACTGTTAATTATGGCCATTAATTCGTTTCACATATAATTTTTCGAGTTTCATATAATTGCCGAGAACAAAACTACATTATTTAAAACCTTATCGACGGCTAAAATAAAGAAAGCATCCAATACGGCTACCAATGTCAAGATACGACAGGGGCAAGTGAACCAACACGACAAAAAAAAATGACAATTGGACATACACAGCATGCATTATCCAAAAATTCCTTTTTTGATCAAAATGATGTGATGAAGTGAATACTTTTCACTTTACATAGACGGAAAAGAAGAATATTTTCAATGTTAAAAGGATTAACGATACAATACTAACATGCCGTTTACTCTTAATACATAATGATTATTAGCGCAGTTTATAGTGATAGATAAAAAAAAATTTTTTTATAAAATAAAGTATATGTACCATGATTAAATTGATGTTTTACAATATAATAACATTATAAAATGCAAATGAAAAGAGAAAACTAAGATAAATAACAACTTTAACCCTTTGGACACCGAAATATCATATTTGTATTTATGGGTAAAAGAATTCTGAATCGTAACGGAAATTTCTTTGATTATATATATTTACAGATATATTCAGTTAAGCTTGGCATCCAAAGGGTTAGATTACAAGATATTTATTTTATAAAAATTTAAAATAAAATCCTTAGTTCTTTATGCAAACTATTCAAATCTCACTGTTGTTCTAAAACGTTACCGTTGAATCATAAAATTTTCGGATAGTTT
>JAGXCT010036290.1:128659-153404 GCA_022495035.1 Philopotamus ludificatus
TTTAGTTGAAGTTGAACAGGCGTAAGTTTTGCAAAAATAATAGACGCATACAATAAAAAATAAAAAACAACTACAACATGACCATCAATGACAATGGTACGTGTGAATATTCATGACAATTAAAGTTCATTAACAATCGTATAATTAAAGATTTACAGAATCTTCATGATGACGTTATATAACTTAAATTGTTAACTCTCACCAAGGGTTTTTATTATTTTTGTTAACCCTCTTCTTCATTAGATCCGTATTGTAATTTTGAGACATGGAGTCGTTATTAGTATTGTTTGATTTAAAATTATTGTTTTGAAACATCTGCGAATGTTGATAAGAAAAGCCGCGTTCATGCTTGAGCTCTTCGAAAGCAGTATTGAATCTCATTGTTTGATCGTCGACGGTTCCCGTCAATCTATAAGAGTCGACGGCCGAACGCTGTAAACTTTTGGCTTTGGCTGTCAATTCTGCGACTAGTATCTGCGCCGGCGTCATGTGCGTCAACGACACGGGCTTCTGTGGCTCCGACGATGAGTTCTGATTAGGAGTGAATATAATTTTCGAGCTGGCTAAATCTTCTTCCTTCACTTGCGAGTAAACGGATTTGGTGAACGCCTTTCCAAATGACGTGGTAAACGCATCGACCATCTTGATCGACCCGCGACACTGACATTTATCGCACGAATTTCTTAAGGTTTGCACGCCTACGTCTTTCATAATGCTTCTTGGTTTCGTCTCCAATGCGTTGTCGCCTATCGTCGACAAAACTATCGGCACCAACAACTTGTGTTTACTTCCCGTCTGTGTATAATTGTAGTAACTCGTAGACTCACGGTTCAACGGTGAACAGTGTTGATCTTCTTTTTTCAACGCTTTCGGAGCAAACGCATTATCTCTCTGTCGAACATCCTGTTCGGATGTAAGCGCCACATTATTGGGTACGCATGGACTTTTCAATGCCTTGATAACAGCCTCGCAATTTTTAATAACTGTAATATTAGATCACACATTTCAAAATCAATATTTGATAAAAGCCGTTAAAAAAAAAAATTGTTACTGTGAATAAATAGTGTCGGAATTATTATAAATTCATTATATTTTTATGATTCAATACAATTTTTGACATCAAATTATAAGTCAATAATTTATAATTTGAAAACATCAATAAAAAAAAATATACGTAAAATATTAAATTAAACTTGAAACTTTTGACGACAAATAACAAAAACTGGAAGAATATTTTATTTTAAAATACATAGGCATACTTACGGTTAGACTTTCCGTCGGAATCCTTAAATGAATCGAATAAGTTATCTGGAATAATCAATAAACCAGAATTAATAATCTCAACAATTTTTAAGAAATAAAGCAACAAAAAAACCACTAACCGGTTAAATTTGTAGTCGCGGCGTTGTCTGTATTCTAAAAATAATATTAACGTTTTTTTATCATCAGAAATACTAATTTGTTGATATCAATTATAATAATTTATTTATATATATTTAAAATCATACTAACGTTCACTTCATAAGAGACATTGAGATCTCCATAGGTTTGCTCGACAACTGTGGTCGGAGCTTCCTGAAAAGTTCCCGCGGTATTATAACCATTTGCATAATTATAAGGTGGAGGACACATAGTGGTAGTCATAACAGAATTATAAAGAACAGGAGGTGCACCATAATAAGTATTCATGGTATTTGAGTTTTGTCCTTCTTCCTGTATATTGGACTGTGAAACTGGCACATTATAATTGACATTAGACGTATACGGTGGTGGAGGATATTGCACCGAAATAGTATCTGCGGAAGGCATTCCATAAGGCAATGAGCTCTGTAAATTATAGTTTGGACCCTCTTGAGTTATGTATTTTGGACTGTTTAAATTTTTCTTTGACAAAAATGTTAAAAAATCTTCTCTAGGTCTGCTGGGTTTTCTGCGTATCGCATATCTTGGCGAAGATCCCCGAGAACGGGAACGATATCTAGGATGCCGTCGCCATTCTCGAGAATTGTCACGTCTTCCCCTCCTCGGACTAGGATCACGTCCACGATCTCGTCTGTAATATGGCCGGTTCCGAATATATTTATCAGTAGTCCTTTTGTTAGAATGAGATCTTGAAGACCTACGACTTCGGTCTCTGGGTGAATATTCTCTAGGCGGCGATTTTCGGAAATTCGTACTATCTGTATGCTTATTTAAGGGTGGCTCTGTTTTGGAAACATTTGTTTTTTTATTATCTCCGGACTCAGCGTTTTCCATTTCCATGCCCGGGGGAATTAAACCGGTAACCATTTTTTTAATGAGATTGTCTTTTGATTTGTTGACTTTGTCTTTTTCGATATCTCTTTTGGTTTTGTCAGGATCTCTTCGAAGACCGAGAGGGGCGGACACTGGAGGATTGGAGTTGATAACCGGGTCAGGAACAGGCTTAAGGCGAGGTTCTTCATCGTGAGAGAGATAGGACTTGAACTTGCTGAGCGCACTCTCCTGATGACCAGGATTAGCTTTGTCGTCGTCCGAATCCCAGGCCGAGACCACTTGCAAATTAGCGATGAAAGCATCTTCATCCAGACCCTCAAAGAAGTGCTCCACCGCCTCGTCGGCCGAGGCCTCGCTGCTGAGCACCGTGGCCGGCGGCCCCGACATGGTACCGGCGCTGCTCAGCCGCTGTCACAGCGAAGGTCCACACTATCCACTTGACGGCCATGTCAAATAGTATTGCTTTTATTATTTATATTTGCTACAAATATTAAAACTATATAAAGTTGATTTTATTAATCTGAAAACCTTAATTATATTATCCGAATAAAATTTACTTCATATGATACTTATATTTTTTAAAGTAATTTGATTAAATAAAATAACAGTAATGAATCATAATCGGTGGCATGGCTAATAAGTAATATACCATCAGTTTGATAATGTAAGATAATCGCGACTGAGCTAAATTAGTACTCGGATACCTTCCGGCGATATCTATGAATTCTTTATGACATTATATAGTCAAATAAATAAAAAATACGTATATAAAATAATTCTTATCTATAATATGGGATTTTTTTTATTTCATTTAAACCCTTTAACGGGGAGAGAAATTTACATAATTATGTCCCCGTGCAAATCATTTTGCTAATGCAAAAATGTAGATAAAACTCGAATTTACTAAACAAAATTATGGATCCTAGATATTCCCATGAATTGAATGAACACATTTCTTTTCATATAACTCTTACACAAAGCTTCCAACACGTGTTTTCAGCGTGTGCGGTGAACTGATAGTTGTCACGCCGGGATGACTAGGACTAAAGGGAATAATTTCTTTTTCATAATTCCTCATATATTATTTAATTATTTTCAAATCAGAGTGCTACTGACGTTTCGACATTAATTTTCACATCGTAAATAAATTGTAGCTGGCAACACTGTTACTTTGAAGTTTGTTTGTCGGTTAGTTGATATGGCGGGCGAGGAGTTACGCGAGTTGGCGCTGCGTGAATTCGCCAACGTCGTAGAAGACGTCAGGTTGGCACAATACAATGAGAATATGATCGATTTGGAATAATTTGTTATGGCAATGTATTTTATTGATTTAATGAGTTAAAATTTTTAGTGATGCAGAGTTTTATGAATCGGTCAAGAAAAAGGATTTAAATATAAATTGGATGAAAATAATTGGATTATTGAAAAAAGAAATACTGAGCGAGCTATCTCAGGAATGGAATGATATGTGGAAACAAGAAAATTTATCCGAAAAAATTAACACCATAAATAAAATCAAGGCAAATTCTTTGGACACCACAAAAGAGGCTTGGTATTAAACACTTTTTATTAAACTTGTAGTCATTGAGACGATCAAATTTATTCAATTTAATTTATTTACAGGAGACCAAAAACCGGTGATATCGAACCTCAAACGGTGAATTTGAACATGCAGCTATTGACGGCTATCAAAAATCATTACGTTGCGATTGGGGATCGGGAAGAGGAAAAAATAACTAAATTGAAAAAGGAGCTAATTGCCGAATGGGACGAGTTAAAAAAACACCAACACAGTATTCATCTAGCGCGGGAACAAAATTTTATAATACGGCAAAATATAGAAAATAGTTTAGTGAATAATAAAGACACACTTTCACAATTATACGACAAAATGGTAGAATAAATTTTAAATAGGTGAATATGTAACCATTTTGTCTCTTATTACGAGAGGATTTGAAGGAACGTGCATCTTCTATTGGTATAGAATGGATAATTGTAGTAAATATCATCTAATGGTGTTTTTTTCTATCATCTAATGGTCACATTTTCTACCCACCACTTCTTTTTCTGCATTCAAAATTACTCAATTGTAATTCAACACTCTTAAATGCAGCTTCCACATGGAGACAGTATCATTTGCTTTAGGAATCGTCAATGTATAAATTAATGTTATGTACAATAACTTTATATTTATTATATTTAATTTCAAGATATGTTTCTAAATCTTTAATGTACTCTTTATAAATGCATTTTTATTATTAAATGTAAATCTCAGCTTCTGTTAAGTAATAAAAATGTATATTAATATGCTTATGGAATATTGGGTATGTTGTGAATTTCAATAAAAAATAATTCATAATCGTATTTTTCCAACAATTTTATTTAATAAATAAAGGAAATGTTCGTATGAATAAAAATATTTTGAATACAGCAATTTGTAAATATACAATCATACAAACAGAATAAATAAAATGATAACTCCAACTGTCGTAATATTGCAGAAGAATATTGTTCACGTGAAGTGCACTGAGATCCAAATATTTTTTTTTAAATTTAGTTTTGTATTCGTTATTAAATCATCTCAGTCGATTTTTTATGATTTTCAGTAAAAAAAATGTAACATTTTAGTTATCAGGTGTTGTTTGTCTCAAGCTGTAATTAAAAACAGAACAATTATTATCGAATCGAAATAATTTATTCGGATAAAAACATTCAAGCCAATAATATTCAATAGAACATGTAAATAAAATCATTTTAATAATCAGATTAAAGCAATATTTAGTATAACCTTCAAACTTGATAATATCTTTATTATTTGTTAATAAATCGAGAATAGCTGCAAATTTAATAATTAATTTCTTTTTATGAATGAAAAAAAGCAAAATTTAGCTTGAAAAATAGCAAATCATTTAAACAATAAATTAAATTGGATATGGCATTTGAAATAAAGCAAATTTTTCGCGTATTTTACATATCGTTCGATACATTAGTTATCACGGTAAAAGTTTATATATACAAGGTTTGATCAAATGATATATTTGAATTTTGCGGTCTTCCTAAGTCATTCCTTTGTGTTGATACACTTGTTCCTGACTGATAGCCAAATGAGATTGGTAGCCAAATTGGATGTTTACTTTATTATCGACTGTCAAAAAAGGTTTTTTGGGGAATACAACACCTTTTCTCACTCCTAAAGATGAAAAAAAATCATAAAAGGAAGATGTTTGTCAATATTGAAGAGATTGTAGTGGTTCTTCAACGGGCCTTAACCCCAAAACAGTGCACACTTGTCTTTGTTTTTTGTGTATAATTGAGCATACCTTTCATTTTAAATTGATTTTTAGTTCGGCAAAGGCTTTAGAGATTGTTATTGCTTGTAAAATCTGCTAATGGAGTTCTCACCGATCTGAATACAAGAGCCTCTCAGAGAAAATGCAAGACTTGGGGCAACTAATATTTTACAGTCCCTTCAAAATTTAAAATAAGCACAGGAAGTGCTATTAGATTTTTTCTACTCTCCCGTCCAGTCGAGGCCCCTAACTTAGGATTGGAGCTTGCTCGTTCATCGCACACTCAAGATGAAGAATCTGCTTCATTCATAATTGCAGACCGTTGAACTTCTGCTGAGAAATACTGCACGTTATCGTATTTATGCCCTCAAAGACTCTTCATTGTAAGACGACACCAGTGAAACCGGCGCGAAGCCCTTCACCATATCAGACATCAAAGACTTTAGAAACCCATCGAATTGACATCTACACCCATTGGGGGATTTCCTCTTGCGGAGGCATGAGGTGCCTGAGGCCTTATAAATTCAGGGCCCTCAAAGATCAGCTCTCAAAATTTTTTTTTTATAACAATAATTTAGCAGTATTCCAACTGGATGGTTTTTGGGTTTGTCTCCCTAACGGTCATATTTCGAACCATATCCACTGGAACTTCCTATCCTTACTATCCTTTAGAACCCTTGAAGGGCCCTCGGCATACAGGGCCCTTTAAGGGTTCTTGGCCTTTGTGGTGCCCTTAAATTTTTACAAAAATAATAAATATTTGTAACATACAGATAAACTAATAAAAAAGTATAAGCAATAAAAAAATGCACATTATAGGTTGTAGGAGTAGTGTAAATATTTAGAGGGGGCCCCTAAACAGAATAACTAAAGGACCCAAGCGCCATTCCTAAAATTGTGTTCTAGCAGTGCTTCGAAGATTGGAAAAAGTAGTTTTACAGCTATAAAATATATACAGGTCATTTGATGATTCCGCATGTTTTTTTGATCAAACCTCGTATGTATGGTGTCCGAAGTGCTTATCTTCGGACACGCTGGAGATTCTTAAACACGAACAGTGTCACATGCATAAACTCAAAACACATTTCTGAGGTAGTGCGTTTAATCTTACCAATGCTGGGTTTGAGCCCGAGACCAATAACGTTACGTTTGTTGGCAAGTTTAAGATTTACGCCACAGCGGCTAAATAAACGGTATTATTGTTAGAATATTATAATG
This sequence comes from Philopotamus ludificatus, assembly GCA_022495035.1. Classification (NCBI taxonomy): domain Eukaryota; kingdom Metazoa; phylum Arthropoda; class Insecta; order Trichoptera; family Philopotamidae; genus Philopotamus; species Philopotamus ludificatus. The sequence goes on from JAGXCT010036290.1 coordinate 135,424, forward strand.
GATCTATAGATTAATTATGTACGTCTAACGATCAACTGACTAATTTTATTATTTAATAGAGAAAGCTTAAAGTAATCTCGTTTTATTAATTTGGATTGTAATAATCGTTGTCGTTAATAATCTCAAGATATACCTTCATCGGATTACCATGAATTTATCGTAAAAAAAATCTATGCAATTTCCAATACGATACAATACAATTGGATTACTTTTAGCTCTGCCTAATATATATGATATGTATTAACGGTTAGCGTTTCTTGCTAACCGTATATACCTGATTTATAACTATAATATGGATGCTATGAATCTAATATAAAATAACGAGATGTAGTACATTGATGGAAAAAATATATCACAATGATAAAACACAAATTTTATTACATATGACTTTTTTGGCTAAATATTGTATTAAATATAGGCATATCAACTCGGAATGTGCAATTAATTTGGAATATAACTCCTTATTTTATTAAGACACAGGGGAGGGTTGTACGCCTTAGAAATGTCAGTCATACTTTCTTTTAAAGATTCCTGAGGAAAGGTTGAATCCTGGTAAAATCTCCCAGACTCAGGTTTTGCAGCATGATATCTGTTTTGCAATGTCGTGATTAAGTACAATAAATCTTTGTGTTTTATTAAATACGCTTAACATAATCATCGACAATCTCGTGGAAAATATTATCATCGTACTAACCTAATGGTCTAATGGGATGTTTGTCCCATAGATATCTTCGGTTGACCGGAGACAGATATGAATCTCTGACGTAGAAGGGGCTCTTTCCCCAGCTGCTGTACGGGGAGAACGGTCTCAGTTCCGGGTAATCCCACCAGAAGGGATCGCGTGTGATCGCAGACATCGGTAGGGACGGACTCGGGTTCAATAATCTGGACCACGGCTTACGTCCCAATCCGCCACGAGAGTAAATCGGTGCTCCTATACAAAATCAACCATTAAAAATTCACACGTCATAATAAACGATTGTTAAAAAACACAGTACATTATTTCATTTCACTAATCGATTATTTAAAAATAAACAAATGAACATTTAATAAAATTATTTTATACTATTTTAGAGCAGACTCCATGCTTATTAGTTAACGCACAAACATTAAAAAAATTGAATTCAAATTATATTAATATTTTCTAAAATTATGGTTATGAAATATTTATATTTACAAATATATTTTGTTTTACACTAATGATTCATATCCGAGATTTTATTTAGTGTGTATATGAAGCTAACGTTGTGAATTCAGATAAAACTAATGATTTACATTTTAACAACTGCGTCATACTAAAATAAAAATATACACTCAAAATTCTACTTCTGTGTAGTTTTTCCAGATGCATATTTGAATTTAAATTTAGCTAACGTCTTACCCTCTGTATCGAAAGCTACTTCTGACTCTCTCGGCGCAAACTCTCCCGGTTTGATCGGCGTCGGCGATTTGCAACGAGACCGTCTATCCATGTTAAGCCACTTGTCGGCTTCGGCCATTGCGTTATCGAACATGTCATCAACTTTCTTGCCTTTCCAAGCGACATTACCAATTAAAATGTGCAAATTTTTTTTTCAATTTTTTCCACTCATAATTCACATGATGATGAGTTGTAATGAAGGTTGAGGAATAAGGAATTACATATATATTTTCTTTTCGGAACGAAAATAAATCCCCTCGATCACAATAGGTATAAAGCACAGAGGTAAAACACAAGACGGTCATGCCGAGTATTATTTATTGTCGTGTAAGCCTATTTCGAATACAATACGGCTCCGTTTCAAAAAAAATATACTATTGCGAGTTTAGTTTATTATATTTTAAATATTTATATAACGGAATCGTCTGAAAAAAAAACTATATATGTGTATGTAGTGTGTTGTTAAGCTATTCCCATTAAATTCGTAACTAAAACTAAAGGCGTATTCACCAGACGTGACTAATTATTACTAATAATTAAAAAAAAAACTAGTTTTAATTCAAATTATGTATTATTTTTAATGTTATTAATAAATATATTCAATATTTACAATGTAATTACTATCCTAATGGGATAAACATAGTATATAATTAAAAAATAACAAAAAAAGGAGACGGTATGGACATAACAATTTGAATGCGTTGGTAAATGCAAGGACATGAACAAAAACAATTCAATATGTACATATTAAATGTTAACAACATGGATGCATTTTGCATAAAATTTTTGCCATATTTACAGCATATTATATATCTGGAATAACTATATTAATATATTATATATAAATATATAACTGTGACGTGATAAGTCTCATTTAGGTACAATTTGCTATTAATATACGGCAAATGTCGTCTAACGATATAAATATTTGCAATAAAAAATACTGATTCAATATTATCACGTAATGTAACGCATATTTTTTTTTTTTTAGTTATTCCTTACTTTATAATCTTATAAATAAACATTATAAATTAATAAATTGCTCGAAGCATTTTGTTTTAAACATTTTTTAGTAGCAATCTTATATCGTAGCGATAAAAAAAATAATTATTCGTTTCGTTACACTCGTAAATAAATATTTATTTTATGTTTAAGATGACTTACCACCGAAACCGAAATGGGGTTTGTTGTCGGGCTCGTATTCGAGGCCCTTCAAGTCACCGGATCCCGAGAACGGAGTCGCCCTATCCTTCAGGTAGAGTCCGTAACGCGAGGGATAAAGTCTGTCGATCTCGGCCATGCGGTCGAGATGGTCTTGCCACGCCTTGCTTGTGTCGAACGGATCCACACGCCTCTTCGGTACGTGATAAACTAAACATAAAAACACAAATAAACATTCACGCAATCATAACGTATATGGATTCGTCACAAAAACGCATTTCAAATTAACGACAAAGTTTTCACGACGATCCTGTATTATTAAAAATGTTATTTAAAATAAGTCTATATGAATTCCGGGGAGATAAACGTCTTAATCCATGCATTTACATTGAAGTATGCGAAAATAATATTCAGAAAAATATGAAAAATCACATCGTATTCAAATCGCCCGACTGTGATGTTATCAGCGGGTACATATCGCAATTAATTAGTACAGATATTGGAATCGGCTCACCGATTCCGACTGTACGATTGTATCGTTTTGCTGTCACTATCTTTCCGTCGAACTAACCCATTCGAAAAAAAAACTTTTTATATCAACGCTCTGCCCGACATGCGCCGTTGTTAGTCAATCGAAAGCAAAGCTATCCCGGACGGGGGTTACTGCAGTGGGATAACAATTAATTCATAATCATATGTACATTCTTACCTCGTTTACAATGCATCTTCATGATGTCGGTGATGTATATTTTACATATGATAAAGATGACTCCATTCATATATTTATATTCCAGGGTATAATTGTGTATGAGGAGCGGATATATGATGACGATGATTGTGATGCGGAAGGTATAACTGATACAGGATTATAATCAAAGACAAGAATCATTCCCTGACAAATGCTAGAAGGAGCGAACAGAGCACGATGCAGGATTGTGCAGTTAGATTAATGATGTCCAACCGTTACTCAATAGCGCAGTAAGCATATATCGTACATACTAAAAATACTATATATATTAATGGAAAAAAGAAAATTTTCAATAAATACTATGGCATATACGCATTAATTGTGTTTATTATATATTGTTACACACGGAACGTTCTAGTAAACGGATGGACCGAGCGATATAACCGATTATATCTTGTGATCGCCGCTTTACCGGAACGATCCGTATGATTTTATTAATTTAGCATATTGATAAAATTGCAGAAGTGTGTCAATATTACAAGCTCGACAACTAAATACATTTTTTTACTGAAAAGAATGATGCAACGATACGGTCTCGTCAGTAAATTTTGGATTTAGTTCTAGGTTGGACAACATTGAGTTAGATTGCAAGCTGAAGGCTGTTGCTAGCGCGTCACGCAGAGCTTCTAATCTTTGGCAGGGACTGATGTTCACGATTCGCGTCCCATATGTGCTTTATTTACCAAAAAAGATCTATTTCAAGATGACATTTTTCTCATTCACATATATCCCCCAACAACGGTACATAAAAAAGAATATAAATATGTATAAATTATATTATTTACAAACGTATGCAAAAAAAAAACAAGATAACAATTATATGGATGAAACATTAATAGGGTATTCTTTACAATATAACAATTTCACTTGTGGAAAAGTTAAATCGTTAATTATATATACAAAAAAATCCCCAACATGTTAAAAAAAAATAGTTTTTTTTCTTATCGACGCATCACCAAAAGGTATGGGATGTGCAACATGTATGTATCACATAATATTTTTACATAATTTGCGTATCAAATACATTTTTTTTTTCAGTGTTGAGATTTTATTTTGGAAACTTGGATAAAGTAAGGTGTATGTTTCTGCGGTGACATGATTCGGCGATGGGTAACCCCCAATGTTACAGGCAAGCACTGCGACGGATTATTACGCTGAAACATTTCAAATAACACTTGAGAAATGTGTCTGTCTCCACGGCGCATAATTTTCTTTTTTTTTTTTTAGATCCAACGAAGCTCGGTAACCAATTATATAGCGTGGCCGTTAAGATTTCGACAATACAACATCATGTGCAATCAATACATGCTACCTGGTAATATCGTGTACGATACAAATAATCACATTTTGATATTTGAAAGCGAAAAAAAACTGATGTACGTGTCGATTGGAAATTTTTCCGATTATTTTGCTGCATTCCAAGATATTTACAATGAAAACACTTATGATAAATTCAAAAAAATGATGTTATCTGTTTGACCGCTTAAAAATGGTCATGTTAACAACTCCCACAAAGCCTTAAAAAATAATAATACTTTAAGTATTTATTATATATATAAAAAATACATGCACCTCTCGCTATTAACAGTGTTAAATTTTGATTTTAAAATGTTGATCGATTGAAACGTTTACAATAATAAATAATAATACGCTGTCTCGACGGCACCAGACAAATTAGGATTATATTAAAGCGCAACGAATATAGATAGACATAATAAATGTTAAAATCATTTATAATATTAATAGTTATTAATTTCCATCTACAGTTGTTGGGCTGTGTAATTTTTTGTTTTTTTTTAATTGTTTTTTTGTTTTTTTTTCGTTTTTTTTTGTCCAGTTGGTTAATAGCGAGAGGTGACATGCGCTAACAAGTTAAGAGACAGCGTAGAAGTTGGAAGCGGTAGCGGTTTAGAGTTGTGAACTCAATATCTTGGCCGGTACGTACTTGGCCTGTACCGATCCAAAGAGGATGGGTAGTTGTGTGCGTAGATGGCCCTTGGTGAATAGCCATAGGTTTCTCTGTGGATTGGCATGTAGCGGTAGCCGGGAACGGTTATGCGATCGGCGGCGTGTGATGGGTCATCGTAGATGGATTTGGTGTAGGGCCATGTCGATGACAGTTCTGGGAAGACGCTGCGACGTGATGGGCGGTCATCAGCACGAATGTCTTCGGATCCTATATAAAAAAAAACATTGATTCAATAAGAGAGAAGACTGTCTTTCGGTATGAAGGGCATTGGCCAGCAGCCGTCATTCAAAATTTCAACTCCATCAGAGCATGCCATCAGTGTGACAAGACGAAAAAATATATAAAATTTTCAACATGGTAACACTTGTACAACAGGTACAGATTGTAAAAATTTAAAAATATTTTCGTTGAATGAGAATTATGATAATAAGACGAATTTCGAGCATTACATATAATAAATTGATGATATTTACCCTTGAGGGATCTGACATAGGACTGCCAGAACTTAGCTTTCTTTGACACCGGCTCGTTTCTGCCAATCATATCCAAGTGGCTTTTAAACATTTTGCAAGGCTATAGGTACCCGCTCGTTCGCTAAAACAATTTTGAAATAAATAAATGAATACAAAATTAAAACAAATGAACGCTAATGTTGCATAAGATATATTTTGAATCGTTCGAATACCTGAAGGCACTCGATATAAATCGATCTACGATTCGCTCTAATTAAATGTTACAATCTTATTTATAGTCGCGGAAGACAAATCGAAATGCCAATGCGACGGCAGAAAATCTTCTAAGTATTTTCTGCACGGTGATTGATTGGCAGGCGATTAATAGAATCGAATGTTAATTATAATGCGAGAGATTCAAACTTCAGTCGCTATGGAATAGATCTAGAAATAAGTATTTCAGAATCAGATATATTGATTTCAATTAGTGTTTGAACTCTGCATAGAATCTAAATGGGTATCGTATGCCAATTCGCATTGAGCAATTCAGGGTTGCCAGCTTGATCATGAGCTAATCCAAAAAATAATGTTCTTTATATAATTCATTTTAATATTATTTGAGAATAGAAATAATTTGTTGCGTATATATTTTTTTTTTAATAAAATCCATTATGCGTTAAAATATCAGCAAATTTGTGAAAATAGGTCGCTTATTTCGAGCCAAGAATTCGTATTTAAATTGAAACGCACTACTGGCGAAAGTGTAATCACTCGCACGCCACATTTCGCACCGAGTAATGCGATAAATCAGCGCTGAAAACGAGATTATTATTTCTGTCAAGGACACTGGCCAGTTTTCCACCGCATACTTGATGTTAACATTTCAAGTATTCGATAAATATAGAAGGGTATTTGGGTGGTATCCCATTATGGCCCCGCGAGTAGTAACCGCGGGTGGGGGCGGAGGGAGAGGGGTTCCCTGGGGCCCCTAGCCACTCCGCAAATAGACCAACACGCACTCAGTATCAAATTCAGTCACTTGTGTCATGTTTCGATACGAAACGCCTAGTCAGACATCAGAAATTAGAAAAATCTGACAAAAAATAACGATTCTTTTGTTTTTTTTAAATCGAATATTCGCAGAAAATAATTGAGAGTGCTGGATATTTTTTTTAATGATGGCAACACCGATATGCAATAATGGTCACATAAAGAGATTTGAATTGAATAATTCGATTAAAATTAATAGTCAACGAGATCAAATGCAGATTATTTTCATCGACCACCTGTAGGCATTCGACTTGTAGCTAGGTGTCTTTCACATCGTCCATTTGGCCGCAAGACAAAAACTGAATTATAAATAGGACACCTATTGTGTCACGCGTTGAGTAATTTAATTACGTTTCCCAAACAATACGTATGCAATTTGCATAATACCTGTTCAAAATAATTTATATTTTCGAAAATATTCACAATCACAAATATTTTGTTATAATTTCATGATTTCGTTCACTGTTCACAATGTCACTTTATACATTTTTATCACTCGTGTGCGATATTTTAAAATTTAAACACTGATTTAATAAAAAAAAATCACTAAATCAAGTCGATGTTAAATTGTATTGAGTATAAAATCGTCGAGACATAAGGTGAATTCAGTAATAATCGATGATGTGATGCAATTGAATTTAAACGCGGCAAGAGCTGTAGGTTAATAATGTTGCTACCGTAAAAAAATAAAATATTTTTCACTGGTTGCCTCTTCCAGAGCGACCGATCAAAATGTTTTTTTGTAAGTATTTAATTTTTCTGTATTATATGCTTACCAAATAAATAAAACTAGTAAACTGTTAAATGTCGGAAAAATTAAAATTCGAAGAGCAGGCAAAGTGCGAGCTGCTCACAGTGATGCCTTTGGGGCTACTGGCGAGTATTGGGACTCTTGGCGACCCTCCCAGCTTCCCTCTCGACCCCTCCCGGCCTTTCCCATCTATTCCCGTCTCAGGAACGACTATTTACGATTTTAACAGAAACCAACGTATCGACGACTCTCCAGGTGATGTTGTTGACATTGCGCAAGCAGTGAAATAACTTCAGCTCCAAGGACTCTAACATCAAGTATTGATATCAATTCAACATCATACTACAAAAAAAATATTGAATATTAAACAATATAATAATAACTGTTGATGCATTTTCATTATGGAAATAAATTATATGTAATGAATTATAACGTAAGTTATTCTGATATAACCTGAGAAATAATAATATATGGCATGATTCAGTGTTAATAGTGTAAAATATGTATCATACATTTTATCTAATCAGATGAAAATAGATGAATAAGAATAATTTCCATAGAACGATGAAATAATTGATTATATACAATCAATCTTTCCGAGTAATTATATATTAATTTCACTAAGAATGATATATATTATATAAAACCAGCATATTTTTCAGCTCATAGATATATATATATTTTTTTTAAATGTAATATTATACTGGCAAGGAATGCCAAGCATCTAATCATACGAAGAGATTTACCAATAATTCAAGAAATATTTCACATGACACAATCATTTGGCGGCGAAAAATATATTCAACAATTTACTAAATTGCTGAACATTGTTACGAGATTTACGAATTTAAAATAAGTAGATCAAGGTGTAACATATAATTTGTAAAGCGAACCTCCACGCAAAGCAGATGACATATATTAAAATAAACGCGAAATTATATTTAAAATTTGCACATTGTGCTCCCGAAATCAATTTGTTTTGAAAATCTTTGTGACGCTACACGCATGAAGATGTTAAAATTTTAATGGCGAGCTGGAAAATGTATTAAAAGCTGTATACATCCGGTTCAATATTGGTAAAGAAATTAAAATTTGTTGGCAATCAAAATGAAAATATAAATATATTTTCGTACTGGGTAAGTGCGTAATGATCATATATTAAAATCTGGCTAGTGACGTAATTATTTCCAATAACAACACGATGTGAATATTTGGAATTTTTGTCGATTACTCACAAAACAAATTATTAATATATCCCTTAATACTTAATAGAAAATGAATGTGAAAATCATAAAATTTGATTTATCTAATTTGGCAATATATCTGAAATCTAGCCAAATTTTCATTTCAATCGCATTTTAATTGCAGTTAGTGCTAAAATAATTAATGTGTGACACACTTTTGATAAAATATATATGCAACTAGCAGCTCGCTGAAATAACAATCATAGCAATTGCACAGAAGAATAAGAAAATAATATGTTTATTGTCATACGTATTGCCAATACCGATAATAAAGCATCGCTTAATAGTCAGTCTCTATGCCAGAATGAATTTTGGCAATGACTGTATCTAGACAAATGTTTAAAAAAAATATATATATATTTCGAGATAATACTCGCTTTGCCATATATACTAATGATCATATTGATATGTTAGAACTGATTCAGAGGCCGACTGTTTATGTTACTCCTAGAAAGTCTCTATTTTAAGAAAACCTACGACGTTAACATCGCTTGGTTTTAGAATGTCAAAATTTAGCATTAGTCACAATTAATGAACAAGACTTTGACGGAAGACTTCTGAAATTATTTTAATAGCTTTTCGTTAATATATGTACGTATGTTTCGATATAAAAAAATCAATCAAAATATTGCATTACATGTCTCATCCGTGCTAAAATAGTCTTTGAATCAACATTAAATTATGCTTATTCGCAATTTCATATATGTACATGCATAAATCATTCGAGTGTCCCACTCATATTTTGTCCTACAGTCGCTCAAAGTTGGATTTTTTTAAAATATAATTAATTAAAAAGGGTATTACCCCTTTGATATTTATTATTGTAAATATTAGTTTTTATGATGCAATATTTTGCGTATTTAACATCAAATTTTCTTATTTATCGTTTCCAGATTTAATTCAGTTGCGCATTCTATGCCCGCTGGCGATGGTTTTGTCTATGATTTTTTTTTAATGCATTTACGTACGGAATACGATTTATGGCCAAATATCTCCCCCCCGCCCGCCTTTCCTCCCCTACCACTCAGCCGTCCGGCCGCTTATTCAAAAATGTTCATAACCGCAAATACGCAGTGGCCGACGGGTTTGGAAAGCGCCGTTTCAATTCAACCCTGAACTCGTGAGCTAGTTCTGTCATTTCGAGAATCATCAAGGCGCGGATGACAGGTGACGTCCGCAGAAGAAAGCGCGCAGTGGTGCCACCTCGACGGGCGCGGGCCGCCGTCGCTGAATGAAAAGCTGTAGGTGACGGCGGGCAACACGAGACGGGTTCCATAAATGGATCTCGGCCAATTTGCCCGCGCTGCTCGTGGGCGTCCCACGAAGATTTTCGCGCTGCTATTCTCATTTACAATAATAATTTATTTGTAAAGTGACCCCACACACCACGCCAGCCAGGGCTGAAAACCTGACGTGCTGAGGTCACGTGTCACGAGTTCGCATGTTACATTATTTCGCAGGCTATCAAAAGTGGTTGGATTTATATATTTGACCTAAAAACCACTATATATAACACAAAGAAATATTTTTAGCATCGAGCCTGATCGACCACGCGAGAAACTGTATTGCAGAGATGATGAACGTATGCATTTCCCTTGATTTACACGGTCAGTGACTAAAAATAAATGTTCAGTTATGAATACCATTTAACACAATCACGAACCTGTCGACAATTAAAGTCATCTTTGATGTCGCGTGGGACACGACGTCAATTGACGTATTTTTATTTATCGCGCCGGACTGGTCTGCAGTGGTACATGTCAAGAAGTTTGTTTGAACTTGTTGACCTCAAACTCAATTTTAAAAATAATAATATTATAATATTTTAGAGAATTTTAATCTATCCTTTAGTATATTCCATAAAAAAATCGCCAAATATTTTTTTATTTCCATCCAAATTCTTATTCTTAAATATAAGTAAAGCTATCACGAATCTGTCCCAATATACATATTAATAATTCTGGTAACTCAATATTTCATAATCTTAGTAGCATTTCTCTTGGTGAGAATAAGAATAGAAAAAATAAGAAGTAAAAGAAAATTAATATGAAAAAAGACGAATTAATCAAACCGTCTTTACTCATCCGATGGCTTTATATGATAGTTCCAAATGAAGCCTCTTAATGTAAAAAAAATGTAAAATCAGCGCTACATAAAAATTCTGCAAATATGGCAGTTTAAGTTTAGTTTCAATGTTCAATTAAGTTTCAAACTTGGATAATCTTTACTATGTAACACTTGTATCTTAATATTTAGGCATATTAGAAGGGATTTATTGTTTTTTAAAAATAAATCATTCGGAATCATGAAATAGCCGACTTACCTTCTAAAATCTATCAGTATTTAAGAATGTATTTCGTAATTTGACTAGATTTTGATATTTTTTGATAATTTTTAACCCCATTCTTCTCCAGGGATTGATTAGTAAAGAAAGAAAACATTATGTTTAATATAAAATGTACAGAGGATTCGAACTTTGCGAGCCGTTTATATCAAATGGTCACGATTTTTGTTATTTTATATATTGGTATACTTATCACTGACGTATTTTGACATTGGTAGCCATATTGAATGCCTAATTTACTGTTGACTATTGAAAAACTTTCATGTGCTCGATGATTTTTATTTGAAAAAATACAAATAACCATACCGTTTTGATGCTTCAGCCTCCACATTCGCCAAAAATGGTTCCTGCGTTTTTTACATATTTCCGAATATGAAAATAAGCTAGATAGCACGAAATTTTACTATAAGAGCTAAACGCTATGGAAATTGGAAAAGGCACTCGAATAATTGTATTATATCTAGGGTGACCAACCGTGCAGTATTTCCGGGGACAGTTCTGTATTTCAGAAGCAGGTCCCCGATTTTTTTAAATAAATAGTAAGGTTTAATGCTGAAATTAATTTAACGAAGAGATAAATATTTTTTGCCTTTGATCGTTAAAAAAATGATAAATGAGCTAGCCGAAAAAAATCTTATGTACCAAAATAAAATGTATTTGAATTCTATAATACTTGCTATGAATATGTGAGTCAGTGAGATGTTGGGTAATTCTTTATGAAGTGCCTCCTTGGTTTAGATTTAGAAGCAAGCTTAGCTTTTATTAAAGAAAAGCAAAGCGACACAAAAAATGACGAAAATGACGATGAGTTGTTTGATGAGTTTAATTTCCTCAAAAATATTTGACGGTGACTACTTGAGGAAAACTACGGAGGCCCAAAAACAACCGTGTCGTCCGAAAGGGGTATCTCAGATACCCCAAGCATTTCAATTCCACATATTGATGAATTCTTCGTCAATATCTTGAATATAAAAATAGTTATTCATAATTTGGTCGATATTTTGGGTTTTTTAACTAATTAATCTTGCCCAGGACCGGCAGGGGTGGCGTAATGCCCTTCATGTGGCAGGGACTCGTTTCGGGTCGGGGGCCACATAATTATTATTAATCAATATGACGCGTAAATGACAAGCACACGACGATATCCCGCCGCAGACTGAGCTCTCGCAACACGTGTCACTCACACGTTTCACTCGCACTCGGCACGTCGTATCGGGTGTGAGCGAGACAAAACATTGCGCCCGTGGCTACAGAAGCGAGACAAAGCCTTGGTGATAGATTCGCCGGATCCTTTCTATTCAAGAGATTAACCCGGATGAAAGAAATTATTTATTTAAAAAAAAATCAGTACAAAAAATACGTGTTGAAGTCGTTTTACATGAAATTATTTTTCTTAATTATAAAGCACAATCCATTTTATTTGTTTTTTCTAGATCATAGAAATGCAAGTTTTTGCAATAATTCTTAAATGGCTGAGGATCTAACAGGGATTTCTATATTCAGTTATTATTATTTTTAATGATTTTCCTGATGTAGGTGCCTGTCTTAAGTTTCCAGTGCTCGATTTGTTTTTTTTAATCAAAAATTGACATCTGCGTACTGTTAGCATTCGATCATTAATTCCAATAATAGCTTCAGCAGCATTGCTGGCATCCAAACCTTCATAAAATAAGAAGCATACAACGTTTAATGTATCCTTAGTCAGATTTATCAATGGACACGTTTATACTTCAATAAAGTATATATTAATAGATAAATGTGATTCTTTTCAGCACGGTTATTGTTTATATATGATAATAAGTTATATTTTTTTAATTATAGGCTTTTCCTGCTCTTTCCCAATTTTAAATGGACGATCATCTCTCGTGCATATATTTCAATTATAACGTGTCTGGGCCTCTTTATGATATTCCGAGCTATGATGACGCAGGCCAGTGTCGGCACGAAGATTCACGGCCATCCGACCACTATTTATATTTTTGACCATCACACATTTTCAGCCATCAACATATGCACTGCAAGATCTGAAAGTGACTGAAAATAAAAACAACTCCGCGGTTCAAATATTTTCACGAATAAAAGATGTCGGCGAAGGCTATCGACTGCCCTCGAATTCGCGTTAATTCGCGACGACGCGACGACTTGTCAAAACAATATATATATTTTTCAAAACGTCTTTGACAAGTTGTCACTCCGATCGTTTAATGACAGACAAACAATATATCAAATTATTATTATACATATAAAAAATAAATATTGCGTTATGTAATAAATAATCAAAATGTTTAATAACAAAAACATGTTTTGAACGCATTACGCTAAATCATTCCTTTCAGCCACTTTCGCCAACTGAAAAACAAATGTTATCTAATGTGTAATACATACGTATGTGTTATTAACATTGTGGTGCTATGAGCAGATTTTTGGCAACTGTGGTCAAATATGTGTATATTAATACAATTAATGACGTAATCGGATGAAAGAATTAAACACGTATATGTCATATATTCTGTGTTGTTTTCAGACGTCATTTTTAAGTAATGTCTGCATTTTCAATATATCAATAGATATTGACAAGCATAATGAACATTTTGTTTTTCGCAATTACTTATTCATAAACCTATTTATGGGTATGGTATTGAATATCATACCAAAATCTCTTTTTACGAATAAATATGTATTTATTTTTGTAAAAATCTTGAAATTGTAAAAGTCAAGAAAATATTCGATTTCTTTTTCAATGGCATATCTGCAATAACAAAGGATGACGTATCGAATATGCTCCTGATCGTCGCAATTGTTTGAGGGCTGAAATATTTTGCAAAAGATTTTAGTTTCTTGGAAAAGCACTGAAATGTTAATTTTGGTCACAAATGGATGCACCAAAAATCACTGACAAAATGTAAGGATCAACCCAGACGCGTATCGGGCATCGGGGCCCTCAGGGCCCTCGGCATTGTGGTCCATTAAGGCGACGTTAATAACCATATATAAGTCAAAATCGCATAAAACGCCGACTTCATATAATTATTTTTTTGTAGTTTGTTAAGTTTAAAGCAAAAGAAAAAAATATTTAGGAGTAATATCAATACGCTTAGGAAAATCTAGGTCATCATATGTAATTTCATATTGAGTTGCGCTCCTTGTCACACGCGTAGCTAGAGATCAGAGCCCTCAACATTTAGGGGGGCCCTCATAGGGCTCCTGATTTTTTCGAAATTTTTTCTCATACATTTCGATCATGAAAAACTACTAGGAATTGCATTACAATATACTCTTCTGGCATCAGTTTTTATATTTTTAAAATTAAAAATGTAAATAAATGAGGAGGGCTTAGACCACCTTTGCATCCATGCCCAAAATTCCTAGCTACGCCACTGGACCGACCTTAGGCATTAATGGATTAATATTAATATTCTCTTTTTCAAAGTAGTCCTTATCAGATACATAATACGTTCTTTATCTTCTCAATTTTGGCAAAACGTTGCGTTTTCATGTTTTTTTTTCCTCTTGAATATAAAGAAGTCGCATGAGCCGTTTTTGCAAAAACCAAGCATTGCTTTTGAAAAAAAATCACCAAACACGTGAACTTTTTTCTTAAAAAACTAACTATATTTTTTATGCAACCTAATATTTTCTTTCTTTACTAATCAATCATTGAAAAAAAAGTGAGTTACAAATATTCTTAAATATCTCTTAGATAACTGGGCTAAATCCATCAAGTATACACATGAAATAAGAAAATAAATTATAGCTATTTGTCGATTGTAAGCCAATTACTGAGACTATGAGTTTTTTTCCTTGTCTGTGTTCCTCCAACTTAAGCCTACCAGATCATAAACTGCAAGTTAATGAAAATATCTTCATGAATATCGATGTAAATATTATTTTTTATCGATATTGGATGTATAATTAGAATAAAGGAATTTTTACTAAGTTTCAGTAATATTCAAGTACAGAGCTTATCACTTTTTGACATGTCAATAAGTATTACAGTGAACTCTTGCAGAAACGCGATAAATACGTTCCGCGTAATAGGAAATCGCGGTATACAGGATATACATTATCGGAAGAAATTGGGATCAAACGTGTCTCTAAATTGTAACTAATTAATAGTAAGATATTTTACAGATTTAAAAAAGATATTCCTTCTGAAATATAAAAAAATAATGGGGAATGTGCCTCAGCCAAAAGTAGCTCAGAGATTTCCCGAAAATGTTTCCAAAATTATAGAGGAAGGCTTATATAGCAGAATAAGTCTACAATGTTGATGAATTTGTTTTATATTGAAAAAAATGTCTTTTTGACTAAATCTATAATAAATGAATGATGGATTTAATATTTTAAAGTATCCTTCAGAGTAAAAACAAAGATATCTCAAGTGCTATAAATTCTTTTAAAAATAGGTTAGAACTTGATATATCACAAATATTAATAATATCCTATCAGCATCCACATTTTCCATAAAAAAATAATTAGTAATGGAATAAAATACCCTTACCATCAATCGATACAGAAGCATCCCAAAGATTTTCAATTATTTTTACTAAAAATTGAATGTCAAAAGCATACGTCAAAATTTAAATATAAGGCCGTTTCAAGTTTATTAGAATGTGACTTTGAATTTATTATGAGAATTTGAAAATAATCATCATCAAAACCAATTTGTCGCTGACGAATAATTTTGCGAATAAGATTGTGAGTGATTTTCAGCAATTTTAATGCCAGATTCATAAATCACGTCTGGCAAGATTCTCCAAGACCCACACCTACCTGCAGCAGGTGAGCTGAAACGTCGACGCGATCTATTAATAAACATATCAACCTAATTTATGTTGGAAATCCCATTTTTTCGATGGATATTAATAAAATCGAGGATCGCTCTTGGGTCGTCGAACGGGTTAAGCTTGGCGGCCACCGGCCGCTTTGTTGTGTGACTGACATTGGATCGATGGCCCAAGTCTACACATATTTTTTTTTCACAATTCAGTTTATAGTCTGTGAATCATTGTATCGGTATTGCAGGACAATGTCGTGGCGTGAGATGGCCATGCGGCAGCGTTGGTTAACCCGCGGGTCGCGACCCACTTTGGGTCGCCAAAGCATGCAACGTCGAATACTTGAAATGCATGAGAAATCGCCATACTGATAAATGAGCTGTACGGATTAATATTATGTTACAGATGATTAAATTGCCAGAATATATTGATACAAATTACAGCCAACGCCTATAATTTTATATTTTTAGGAATATTTTAACGTAAAAGCCGTAAAAACGAGGGAAACGTAGAGTTAGAGCTATAAATAATTAAATAATAATACTGAAAAAATATTTTATACTACGAAGATCATTTTTTGGTCGGTTTCGACCAAGTTTCAACATAGGTTTTAAGACCCTCAATACACTTTATAGCATCGCCTTTTTTGGAATTGGATGGATCGAGTTTACCTCTTCATTGGAGAGTTCTCTGTCGGATAAGTTTCTGTGAATATGACTGTCCACTATATCGTCGATTCCCATAACTTCAGATATCATCACATCAAGTCAAAAAAGAATTACACTTCCTAAAATTGACATTAAATAATATATTAGTAATAATTTAGCGATAATAGAATTCTGCACACAGGCGCCGGATACGAATTAGTTTCCAGCCACCAATGGCATTGTGCTCCACTACAACTTCTATTTTTCTTTCTGTTTTCTTTGCCTAAAACATCTTAAATTGACACCATGATTTTTTTAAGATCTTCAATATCTGTATCAACTTTATGCGGTAATAATGCTTAAAATCACGGATTATTCCCAACTCCAATGGTTGCAGTTCACCAGTAGAATTTAGAGGAGATAAATCTTATTTTTTATTCTTTTTCATTACAAACTTATTAAAATTTCAGACGTAAATTGCGAGAAATGAAAACCTAAAATCGGGCATCTAATGTACTAAAATGAAAGAGAACTATAGAAAATGTACAGAAATATATTGGAAAGTATCAATTCCGGACATGTAAATTTCGACATGGCGTTTATCTCTGTTATTCCCTCAGTATTGGAAAAACGCCGTCTTATCATCTTGTAGAATCGGACGACAAATGCGGAAGCTAATCCATCATAGTAGTCCTGTTTTTGCGCCAAAAATTATCAATCATTTTCAAGCCTTCAAAACATATAAAACTATATCTAACAATGTCAAGATACGTCAGAAAGTGTCAACAAAACAAAAAAAATGACAATCGAACAGCCAAGGAAATTCAAAATTTGCAAATGCTTTTCTATCAAACCTTGTATTTAAAGAATTATCGTTTTTTCGATTAAATTTGTTTTGTTTTTATCCACTAATACCGAAATGTCTTCCTTTTTTGACAGCAATAATATTTTGGGTGATTTCACCTATTTTCAGTATAATCATGCCATTAAAAGGAAAACCCTAAAAAAAAAATTGAGATCAATAAGTGGTCTAGTTTGGATACTCTCGTTCTTTTTCATCCTTACTATGGAATCTCCCTTTCTAAAAAGGTTGTTTCATGGTGATAGAAGATATATAGAAGACACCTCCAATCCGAGCAATGTCCAAGAAACGTTTTCTTCTTTTGACCATTGCTTGAATCTTAAAATCTCAGCGGTATATACGTAAAATCTTCATGATATATGGAACCTAGACCCTCTCAGCCCCGACTATCATTTGAGAGTCTAGTAAAGCCCAAAGGCTCAGTGAGTGAGTGTCCCGTAGCTGGCAGATGATGGCGATGATAATATTATAGCAAAGATGTTGCTATAAAGCGGCTTGTCCTTCATATAATGCTTTCTTCTAGATCGTCGTTTTCTATAAAACATTAAATTATAT
>JAGXCT010036290.1:153504-189275 GCA_022495035.1 Philopotamus ludificatus
CTTCATATAATGCTTTCTTCTAGATCGTCGTTTTCTATAAAACATTAAATTATATATTTAGTAAATAAGTAATACGTTGTCGTACGAAATAAAGGTCAATGAACATACTAAATATACAAGGTCATTTAAAATTAATATATGAATGAAAACATATTTATTGTATTGATTTCGTTCAATTTACAAGATATAATTAATAGGCCTTAAAAGGATGCCTAGTCTTTTATATGGTGGGTTTCTATAGCGTACGTTTTTTACTGTACGTTTTTTTATAATCCTTGATTTTTTTACCTTTTAAAGTTAATAATAGAATCATGTGAAATTCTTTGTTGTCGCGAAATTTAATGACGCCAGCGTTAAAATAATAATTATTCGATAACGATTGTAATCTCCTGCTTCGCCGGTAATGATCTGAGTCATAATTTGTTTTTTGTCGCATTATCAAAAGTGATGTCATGAATTTCCATGATGTAGTAAAAGTCTTCTCGGGCCGTTTTGGCAACAGCAACCAGCTAGCTTTGTTTGCTTCTTCATTCATTATATCTAATTATACACGTCCTCTGGAAATCCTGGTTTGTGTGTTGAAATTTATGACCAGAGTCTATTTTCGGACGGCTTGTGATCGATTCGTTATCGAATGCCAGATATTACATACGTAGACGGGATTTTAGTACGGTTTTGCTTATATTCGCAAACTTCCGGTGCGATTTTTGCACATCTCCCGTATTCTCCTAATGATATGACGTCAATGCGAATCCAAATATTTGATCACGATCGTAAATATGTTTATAATTGCATGCAAGTAATTGATTTATCCAATCACCTGCTATACAACGACAACGTTTTCATAGAAAAAGTTTTGTATTTATAAAATATTAGCCAATTTGGCAATAGAAACTGTGCAAACATACAAATATGTCATTTAATATTTATTATATTGTTATTAAAAAAAATAATTAGATCATTATTATTGTAGGATTTATGTATTTAAATCTGAAGTGATAAAAACAGATTTATGCTGATTGGATCGCTTTAGATGTATTTTAAAACTTTAATTGATTGATTTATTTATTTATTGAGACAGTTTAATGCAGGTCAATAACAAATAGCTAATAATAATCTATTGATGAATCGGATCAAGTACTTAATCTTAAATTAAATCATTTTATTATATAACCCACATACGTACGAGAGCTTTTTTTTAATAATATATATATATTATTTATAAATACAAACATAATAGCGAATTTATATAGAAATACATATCATTTAATGACGTTTGACAGATGACACCATTTTTTTTATTTTATCGCTACGAAGCTCTAACAGCGTTTCGTGCGGCCATACTTTTTATCGGCTTCCGTGCACGGGGAAACTTTGCACACGTTTCCACAATACGTATTTATCTGTATTTTCGCTCGATATTATTTCATGATTCAGCCAATTATTTGCTTGTCGTGTTAATTAGGTCGTCTTCGCCGTACAATTGATTTTCGTCAATAGCCATTGTGTCCATCCAACAGTTCTGCAATAACTTATTTCGATCGCACTACATCTCAATGTCACTATACCACGGTCCCTGCTGTATTTTTAGTCGGTTTTATTAATAAACATTTTTTCGCGCGTTCCGTAACCCATGTCGAAATACATCAAACAGAAATAAAAGTGTTTACGTTACAGCGGGACCTGGGCTTTGTCTCGCACGAGACAAATTCCCGGAATCGTGGATCGATTATTGAGATTTTTTAAATTTATATAATTTATCGATTTTTGCTCTGGGTGAGGTCAAAATGCGACTGGAGTGGCACACACTCACGGCCGAGCCGCTACTCGAGAGGAGGGGAGGGCCCGGCTTCCCTTGAGTGGGCGTTGCCTCAATCATGGTTTGCGTGCGCAACCCTTTAACGATTCCCTGCCCAAATAATAATTTAATATTTTTTATGGCGGTTATCTAGAAAACACCATATCTCGGCGTATAGCCCTACCCTGATTTTCCAGATGGTTGACTGTAAATATTATCGCTGCGAGGGTTACGGCTAGAATCAAATGCCTTAATTTATGTATATATTACAGATTAATATTTAATCATACACTTTTTTATAAGCGGTATTTAATGTTAATCTCATTTTATTTTCAAAATACACATAAAAAAGTCATAAGAATATGGAAAAATTCTTTTACACAACTTAGAAACAACTAGAGAAACTCAAATATTAATATAACTTTCGGAGATTTTGTATAAAAAAGCTTGAATATACAAACCATCGAATTAATTGTAGAATAAATAATTCTTACTCTTTTTTGTGACATTTAAAACATTACTTTTGTGCGAAAGCTTACTAAATTATATTTATCACATAGCAGTTAATATAACATTTTTTTATATATATTTAGATGTACTGTCAGGTCCAATTACATTGCTGGATTGGTCTTATTTTTCTTATTGCTTATTATCGACGTATGCCATCCCATTAAATACAGTAACAATAAACAAGGGGTTCTGCAAACATTTAGTTTAGATCCACGTGCCTCTTGTTGGCACACGTTACCTGAGTCAACTGTGAACATTTTATTGTAATTAATGTTTGCTCGCTGTTAAATATAGCACATCATAAATTTTGATATTAAATGATGTGCAGAATATCTAAAATTAATTATATTTAATATGCCCCTGTACTTATTGCCCAGACTAACATTTTCCCATTAAAAATCACACAATTTTCTCACAATTAGCCATTTCTGGTACAACATAGCTTCCCCTAAGGTCAGATGTAAACAATGAGTAAATTGAACCGTATCCCCCTCGTACATCCTTAGATAATATCAATTATACACCCCCGCGTTGTAGCGAATTGGGTTATCTATTGCGGCGTCAATTAAAATTGAGGTTATGTCACGCTGTCAAAAATCAAAGACAATAATGTAACAATCGACGAGTGCTAAAAATTAATTTTGTCTATGACGTTTGTTTTATTCGAATGGATTGATGTTGTCAGATGTCGGAAAGGTCAGCTTATCTTGTTGGGAAAATGTTGTGACGTTGCGCTTTTTGTTTTGTTTCCTTTGTGATGAGGACGTTAATGGCGGCACGTGGCATCACCTCGTACTTCCGGTGGACGCTCAGCTCCTCCTTCCGGAAGGCCGCGTGCGGCAACCCTTTGTTTGTCGTCACTTCTTCCGCGCACCAGGCCTTCTCAACATCGACACGCATTTTGCAACAATCAATTAATATTTTTTTTAATAATAATACAAATATATAATATTATTTATTGAAAATTTTTTACACAATTATTAATTGGGGGGATGTTGAATATTGTTGCCACACATGTTGAGAGCACCTGGCAGCGGTATGCATTGGTGTCGTGTGTCAAAGCACTGTTTTTATTTAATAGCACGTAACCGAATTTGTCTTGGGGACAAATTGTCGTGTGGGGGGCGCGGGAAATACAAAAGTCATTATTTTCGTTGGCGGGATGCAGCCATTACACGGTCAAATGTCAACCTTTATTTTAGAAAAATGTATTGTTTTGTCGGATCCGGCCAGAGTCGACCCGTGTGAATTCGGCGTGTTTGCATTGTGAATTAGCTGGGTGTGATGCGTGCATTGAAGGTGTGGACATGAAAAGTGCGACGGGGTTGCCAGTGCAGAAAAAATAACAGTAACCCCCTCAATTTTTTCATCAGAATTCATTTCACATATTTTATAATTTACTATAATCGATTACACACGAAATAAAAAGACAATCTACATTTTTTTTACCATGTATTTCTTTCATGTTATATAGTGGCAAGTTCTCAATTATCATCAAGCCTACAAAGAATGCTGACCCTAAATTGATTGATCGATTACGAGTCTTCTGGTGAAGATGATAATCTAATCCGTCTGCGCTGGAATGACAATCATCGACCCCGTAGACCAATGGCGTCACTATTGAGGACGATTTATAAAATTACGAAGCAGACGAAGGATGCAGAGGCTGCCAGAAAGATATGAGATCCGAACAAAGGGTAAGACGTAATAACTTAATTTCAAATGTCCAGCAACTCAGATTTAAAGGTCTGAACCAAGCAGTAAGATGACTATACTTGTTCTGCAAGATTTTGCATCAGGACTTCCTGAGAGTAAAACTTTTTTAACCATCTTAATCCTGATATGTAATTTTCAAACGTGTCTCACTTCAATCCTTTTGACTATTTATATGTGGAGGGCGGTTGAAAGGACCATGTATAAGGACCATGTTCGGTCGGCCGGCGCGCAGGGCGGACACGCGCGGGCAGGGCGGTCACCCTCGTAAGTCATTAAGTCACGCGAAACTACGGACATTCATTAAAAAGTGTGTTATTTACTTTTGTGAATTTCCCCGTGCTTATGTACGTTGACTAGTTGACGCGAAACGGTGAAAAAGTGACCCTGTAGGGTCAGAATCATTGTTTTGTTTTGTTGAAGCGGGGGTGAGAGGGGAGGGTGCAGATTGACGCTGACGTTTGATCGCACATAACCTCACTTTTTCGCGATATCGATTTCTGATTTAAAATGGCGTACCTAAAATCAGTTAAAGTGACAATCGAGTTCATCTGCGACATGCGCTCGAATCTCGATAAACTATTAACGAAACTCAAACAAATTGAAAAGGAGGAGATTATTAAAAATAATAAATATAATAAAATTAATAATAATAATAAAAATATTAGAAATAAAAATAACAATAAAAATAACAATAAAAATAACGTGAAAGTGAATAAAGTGAATATTCGTAATAAAGTGAAAATTCATTCACCACTGCCATTGCCAACGCTATCAATAACGCGTTAACGCCAACTCAATGCCAACGCTACTGTCTACGCCGTTATCAACGCCAGTGCCAGCTACATCACGGAGAGATCGATGTCGGTCGGTCGGTCATCGGTTATTGTCACCAACATTTGCCAGCATCGTCAGGACGGCGCCTGGTCCGTCGTCTCGCCCGGACAATACTCCCGACCAATTCAGGTTGGTCACATCGAGGAGGCGACAACAAGCATCATCCACCAGGACAAGTGAGTGCGTCACGGGCACGAGTAGCTCGTCTTCGCTCAGGGGAGTCGAAAGAAAACAATATTTATATGCGTGCTCGTTCCACCCAGACACCAAAGTGGATGACATTAAGACTTTTTTGATGGAGATTAAAGCCGGAGATTATAGTGTCTTCGATTTGAAATCGAGATATCGCCACTCGAAGGCATTTAAAATTGGAGTACCGGCGAGTACTACAGACCTCTTCCTTAACGAGAATATCTGGCCGGAACACGTCCGAGTACGCCAGTATATTTTCAATAAATTCAATTCAAATTGACTAGCTCGATGTAAATATACCGAGCTGGTCAATTTGGTGTATCAGAATGTGAGAGGTCTTGGTACCAAAACTTTTTCATTTTTCACAAGCATACTCGCCCAGGATTCGCACATTGTGGCGCTGACCGAGACTTGGCTCAATCCCTCGATATCGAATGGCGAGTTGTTTGACAACCGCTATGAAGTATATCGCAGGGATAGGGCTGGGCGTGGAGGCGGCGTCTTATTGGCAGTGCGCAACGATCTCGGCTTCATGACTCAAAGATGTCCACATCTGGAGTCCGAAGCTGAGGACCTGTGGATTCGAGTGTGCAAAAATAATTTTGTATTTTTTATATGTGTTGTCTACATTCCACCAAACGGCCAAGTGGGTAACTTAAACATTTTTTGTGACAATGTCATCAAAAATGTTAACCTGTCACAAAAAAAAAAATTAATATGCGGTGACTTTAACGTTACATCAGGCAATAACACCACTAATGATGCAATAAGCATATTATGTTCATTATTTAATTTAGTACAATATAATAATATACTTAATTCAAGTAATAAATGTTTAGATCTAGTTTTTTCCAATCTTAATTGTGGTGTAAAAAAGATTCGACACGTCTTGGTACCTGAAGATAATTATCATCCGCCGCTCGATATATCATTATCTAAAGAAATATTATATAGCATCATGGAGAATGTAAATAATAATGATAGTGAATCAATGAATGATGTCAGATCTTGTGTTTCCCACGATAAATTAAATTTAGTCACTAATTCTTTACAAAGCACTGACTGGCAGGGAGTGTTTGAGTGCAACGATGTGAACCTCGCAACTCAGGCGTTCTATGACATTGTTTATAGAGTGTTTGATTCGTGTCTCCCGCTTAAACGCGACTTTAACCGTAAAAAGTTTTTTCCTAAATGGTTCTCAAGGATACTCCTAGTAGCAAGGAAGTACCCATCCACAGAGCGTGGAAACGGTCCGCCCACAGTGTACCGTGAGGAATTCGTGTGCCTCCGGAGAGAGTACAAGGCGACGGTTCACCGGGACCATCGCGACTACGTGTTGTTATGTGAGCAGCGTCTGATGGAATCTCCAAAATTTTTTTGGAATTACATTAAGGCAAAGCGAACTGACAACTCCGTATCAAAGCACATGGTATTTGATGGTGTTACTTTACATAACTCCAAACAAATTGTCAATTCCTTTGCTAGCTACTTCCAGTCAGTATTCGACAACCCCGACCCATAATACCGATCGCGATATTAGTTTATCATCCTACTATTCGAATGCACCACAGCTAATCATCGACACCGTAGACAAAGCTCAAATGACGTTTGCTTTTAAAAAATTAATTTCGAAACGATCAGCTGGACCCGATCGTATACCTTCTTTCGTTCTGTGCTTACGTCAAGATGAACTAACTGATTCTTCGTCATATTTTCAACCTATCGATAAAGTCGTCCCAGTTTCCAATTTGTGGAAACTTTCCAGTCACTCCCCATATTTAAAAAAAAAAAAAGGAGATAAGTCGAATGTCGCTACCATATGACCAGTGGCTGTTCTATCCGGACCTGCCAAGTTGTTTGAGATGATTCTGCATAAATACATATTTAACCATATTGAATGTAGAATTATCGACGAGCAACATGGATTTCGGCCTGGACGCTCAACAGTCACGGGCCTTCTTGGTTTTTCAAACTTTGTGTCTAAGTCATTGGACAAGGGGGTTCAAGTCGACGTTATCTACAACGACTTTGAAAAGCGTTTGATAAAGTCGATCATGCCAGACTCATTCTGAAACTAGACAGTTTTGGGTTATCGGATAATCTCGTACGCTTTTCTCGAGTTACCTTCAGAGAGGAAACAATATGTGAAATACGACTCCCCAAACGTCGTATACATACAAATACTAACTCCTTCCGGTATTCCGCAGGATCAAATTTAGGACTCCTTTATTATTTATTTTATTTATAAATGATATTCATAGTGTCCTTCAATGTAAATTTCACTTTCGCAGAGACGACTTAAAAAATATTTCGATCTATTACTTCAGTGGAAGATGCCCTTCGTTGCAGCTTCGTCTTCCATTAAGTTTTGGAAAATGTCAAACAATGACATTTTCTAGGATCAAAAGAGCTCCATCATATTTAATTTACAGTCTTGGGAGCGTAACTCTCTAAGCAATCGTCTGTTGTGTAAAGATCTGCATTTTATTTGATTCTGTTGTAAAATTTAGTTTACATGTAACGACGTGTGTATGATATCGTCAAGAATGTTGGGCTTCGTCTTGAGAAATTTCATCACATACGTAGCACCTTAGCCACGAGTGCTATACGATGCATTGGTCCGAGCTGCTCGAATCAAGTTCCATTACATGGGCGCTTCCGACGCCTCGAATTCCCCTCATAGATTAGAGAAAACACAAAAGAAATTTCTAAGATATCTCTACATGAGGGAGTTTAGATTCTACTCAAGTTTATACCCCAGCGCATGGGTACAAGGCTGCCTGGGGTATATAACCCTCGAGAAAAGAAGATCGATTTACTTGGCAAAGCACTTCTTCAAGCTGTTGGTTGGCGCAGTACATAACCCCCTTGTACTGTGCGAGTTGTCCTTATGGCGCCACCTCACTTCATCGAACCCGTTCACGTGCTTTTTCTTCCGCCAAAGGCGGAGGACACAGGCTCACTCAAGAACTCTCCGGTAGCCAGAGCTACATTTTGCTCAACCATTTGGCCGAATATGTGGATATATTCGATGTCAAATATAGCTGCTTTTGTTGATATCCTATATGAAATATTATAATTTTCTTCAATTTATTGTAATATAGGTTTGTAATATATATTTTCGTTATGTAATATATAATATTTGTTATGTAATATATATTTTCTCATGTATTATTATGTGTTATGCGTGATTGGCGAACTGGGCCATTCTGTAATGCCAATCACGCATTGTCTTTAAATAAAATAAATAAATAAAATAAATAAATAAATAAATAAATAACCCTTTTCACTCCTTTAATCTCATTATATTTTTAACAAATTTATTAGTAGAGATATTTATTGGGAAAATGAATTTAAATCATCTATCTATCAGTGGCGTACGGTGGACTTGATGTTGGGTGTGCTGAGTGTGGAAAAATATATAATTTTTTTTTTTTATCAGAGTTTTATTATTATTTATATTATTACTTTATTGCCTTTAGACATAAATTTTCCCGCACACAATGGAGAAAAAATACTCATATAAACTAAAACAGAAAGGCACACTTTACGATAGTTCCATTGAAAAATTTATGTCCCAAAACCGAAGAATAGAATTAATGTATAAATAATAATAAAATTCATAAAAAAAAACCGTATTTTTTTATATTTTTTTTCCACATTCAGCACACCCAACATCAACACCAGTAGTTGTCTATTGTTCTTATGAGGATTAGAACACCACCGTACGCCCCTGCCATCTATAGGGTTTGATCTAATATCCCAAGGAAAAAGAAAATTTAATGAATTATTATTTAATATTTTTTCATTTTTCCTCTCTTGATGCACCTAATCTTCCGGCGTCTGTGTGCGCCGCACAATACGACCATATGGACAGTGCGCCCCTACTCTTGAGGTTATAAAAAGCATGTTTGAAGGCTACGATCAGCGCTAAAAACGGCTTCATTGAATAAGGATTATATATAAAACTTTATCTTACTCTAAACTTATATTCTAAATTTAATAAAAACATAGAAAAAAGGAAAAACTCTTACAAATGTATCCCCTTTTTTGATTTTCCACGCCAATTGTACTCGCGCACCCTATAGATGTTTTAAACATATTTTTTATACAACCAATGAATCATTGCCCTTTTAGATTGTTTCAATCAAGTATTTGAGAAAATCCAGGTGTTCTGCCTATAGAGCTTATTGCCTGGGGTGCTCCGATGATGATTGCCCATATTATATGGGGTATCTCTTTGGCAATTATCTATTTTATGGTTTTCGATCAAACAATAACCATCGCGTTAACACCTGACCGATGCGGAGCGGCACTTTGGAACTCCAACTGTCTGCAACTGTTGGAACTAATTTTTGTTTGTCTTTGGAATTATGCGCAGTCCATCATGGCTGTCTTGCCTTGTAAAATAATATGCTGGTAATTGATGCAATTTGCTTAAAACTACTTGGCAGAATATTTTCAGTCACGCTATCCATCATATTAGAAACGAGAAAGCTCAGACTTAATAACCGACATCAGTCGCTTTGCATTTGCTGAAAACTGTTATATCTAAAATAGAGTAATAGCATAATTCGCTGGAACGAATGCCTTATTTTTTGAATAACCCACTAAATGCAATTCATTATGCAATATAATAAATATCTGAAAAAAACATGGATTTCGCGTCTTTTCGGCGTCTTCTTTTGGAAAAGCAATGAATTGCCACACTTTGCGATCATTTGTCAAAGAATTCGAATTTAAAGATAGCCTTCTTAGCCATATACAATGATAATAATACATATTTGAATAAAAAATGGCATTATCCGTCCAAATTGGGCGTGACAAAGTTGCAGCAGCTGCACGCTCCTCAATCACAGACAAATTACTCCAAATTGACAATAGATTGGCTTCATCCCTCCATCTGCGCCACAATAGGCCATTCTCACAATGAATCCTCCATTGATAGCGAAACCGCCATCTTTTTTTATATCAAATGATTTACGACCCGATCTACAATACTTTTGGATTCAGAATCAAACCCACTTCGAATCTATGACCCACTACTGGCGAGGGAGTGATCTGATGATGTATGGCGTTCATAAAAATCGGCATAGAAGCGTTTGTTACCTTAAAGATTTAAATAAAAGGAAACGCGATTTTTTACGATGTTTCTTTTTGCACCGTTTACGACGAAAACAAGCCAATAAAATACGTAAATACATAAAATGTACAACTATTTTGTATGGGTTTATGACTGAAGCCCGATTTGATTATGCTTCATATATTTTTAATATGGAAAAACCCCCGAGAAAATGACTATATGCGTATGTCTGCACGTAATTTCCAATATTTTCTTTAGAAAAATTTAAATATAACCAGAGAGCATTATAGAGATGATAAATAGTAAGCGGAAACGATCCATTTGGGTCGGAACGGTTCGCCGGAAACCATCTATCGACTGAAAACTTTCTGTTCAACTCCACCACTACAATTGTATTTATAATTTTTAACCGAATACGGCATTAAATGTATTTTTATAATATTTTTTTTCGCAAAAAATATGTCATCATCTCTTCAATCTTCAAAAACATCGGAAAAAGTCGGGAATAATAAGAAATCGCTGAAATCCATGTCCAGCGAATGTGAAGGATGAGGCGTCATAATAGTATGATTTTCGGCCAAAATTCTTTCCAATTTTTTTCCCCAAGAAAAAAACTGACAAGCAAATCAAAACACACTAAACAGCCAATAATAAAGAATTAATCCGGTATCGCTACCAACGCCAATGCGTTAAGAACAAGTGTACCAACACAACAACAAAATGTGACAGTTGGATTAGGTTGACCATACGTTCCGTTTTGAACGGAACTATTCCGTTTTTAGCTGGCCTGTCCAGTTATCCCCAGGCACATCCTCAGGACGACGAAATGTCCCGTTTTCAGAAAGATACTAAGCCACGATAATAATTTCAAAAAAGAATGGAATAAAAAATACAATTTGGCCTAGAAACAAAGTACTCATTGCAAGAGAGTAGCTGCTGTGGTGTTGACGAAGAATATATGAAAACTACAGCTGCAGAATTCTATAACGTAAGCAAAGAATATTTGGAGCAGTGGACTGTGTTCTTTGAAGATAAAAAATATTTCAACGTGCGAATATTACCAAACTGCTAAATAGAAAGAAATTAAAAGTGCAATGAATGTATCGATTGTAAAATGATTCATTAATGCTAAACAAGACACAGAAGTATTTGATGAGTATTCACTTATTTACAAATACATTACGCCAGAAAAGTGGCAGAATAGAACACTGGGAATGTTTCAACCGAAACACTTTTTAAGGATTTCATTTTTATTTAAATTAAACGCCAAATAGACTGAAGCAAATTTGTTCTTTAGAAAAATATAAGATCACATAAAATATTTATTTTCACGTGTTTATTCCCGTTTTTTCACTAATAAATAGAAACTATGAAGAAATATGCATTTTCTCGAATGCATATACTAATACCTAGAGATTACATTAAAGTTCAATGTAAATATGTTAGTGAACTCTGTAATATTTTTTTTTTAATTGACATATTAGAAGGATATTCCGTATCCCTTTTCCCATTTATTGTAGGATGAAGTTATGGGGATAAAAGATTCTCTTTATTACAATATAAGTGACATTTTGCCCATCGAAACCTAAAAGCTATTTTTTTAAACCGACGAAGAAAAGAAAAAGGATCTAATAAACATTCTTACTGAGGCATCGGGTAAGAGGTTTAAAATTAAATTATTTTAAATGAAATTTTTAAGTATTTTTTAAATGCATTCTACTAAAAAATTGTATACTTTGTAGTAAATTATGTATATATTCAAACTTTTAACTTAAATATATGACTAAGATATAAACGCTAAATATATACTAAAATTAGTACTAAAAATTGGTAAATATCCCATTTTGGGGTGAGAAATAAATGGTCACCTTACTCATACAGCCCGCGAAATACAAAAATTCCGATTATTTTATATGTACATATATTATTCGATTAATTTTACTGTTCATCGCTAGGTGGCATTGAACTGATATTATTTAATATCGCGATTTACTCGTCTTCATCATCAATCATCGCGTTAAGAATGATCTACCAATAAATTGACGGGTCCAAAATCAAATTTTAAATAATAACGCATTAAACTGACGCAGCTGGTCGGGGGGTTGATCGTCGAAGGGGTCAAATTTATTCGATGATTGGGGTCATTGTTTGATTTTAAAATTAAAAATTAAATCATGGCTTCAGCTTTGCTCCGATGGCGTGACTCTGTATAATGATATGAACTTTTCATCCGCCCCTCGTCACTCGGCGATGCGAAATCAGCGAATTAATTAGCGGTTCGCCAGTGTTAAGTGCGGAGTTGCAGTGGTCGGTCTAATGGATTCGTGTTACCAACAACTGGGTTGAACCAGTTTATTCTTGGCATTCTATGACGAGTATCGATTGGACGTATGAGTGTACGTCCGCCAATGTGGACTGTACTTGAAATTTCAGCTGAATTTTATTTAATAAAAAATGCTATGCATTTTATCCTTTTATCCAAATAAAATCATAGGTTATGTCGATTACGACGAACGCATCCGCCATTTTGTTTGCATATATTGTTATTTTTTAATGAGCGGCAAAGTCCTTAACAGCGAAAAATGCGGCCATGATTTTTTTTTTAATTCAATATTTTTACTGTCCGTTGACAGAATCCGATTATGACATTACTCAACTGTGTGCAGATACGTTTCGCAACATTGGCACACATTCGCATTATTAAATCTGTTCGGAAAATACTCGGCGATCTCGACGACAGACATCGCTCAATTTGAAAATATCATTGTGAAAAAATTGCTGGCATTGCAAACAATGTTTCTATTTTTTTTAATTTTCACCTCTTGCAATATATTTGTTTAAATTTTAATTCAATTCATAGTCGAGACGATATATTTCTGTGTTTTTAATCTAATTTATTTAAATAATACAAACACGAAATTAGGATAACTTTACTGAAAAATTGTTTCCTAGCTGTTGTGACTATTTTAATACTTCCTTGACATTTAAACTGGTAGTATTTGCTCTACTTTATAAATGCACAGACATCTAAAGATTACATCTAGCACAGATTGCCTATGATTTGTGGGAGATCGGCCATATAGAAATAAAACATGAAGGTTTCAGAAAATAAAAAAAAACATTTTAAACGTGACGAAAACTTTGGCCGCACCAAAAAAATATATTCCATTGTTTAAATTTGATTTGATTAATTATAATCATTTAGTATTCGATCTATCTTACATACCTAAAAGATAAAACCGTGTCAAAATTCATGCAATAGTTTTCCACTATTTAATTGAAAATAATAGTACATAGTATTTAATAAATAAAAACTTAATTTATAAGATACAATATATCTACGCTTTCGGCATATTGAAGGTTATATGCGTTATTTTCTAAAGAATAATATTAGAAAATGGTTAGAGGAATGTTTGTACGTATGCAAGCTGTTGAGTTCTTGTGTTACTAGCTATATTTTTTCTGTGCTTTGTGAGCTGGAACCATTCTGGAACTTCAAAACCGGTCCAGTTGCGAATGTTGCGGAACAAGATGGCTAATTTTTAAACAAATGACGTTCACTTTCTACTCTCCATGTCCTGTAGATTACTTATACTATGCTCCCGAGATGATGTGTTGGAATAATTCAATTTTACAGTATTTAAATGTATCCAGAAACAGCAGCTCCTTGTGAAAAAAAATATTCTCTGTGGAAAATCTTCAATAAAATCACATCTCAAATGCATCCAATTGATCCTTGTAAGTAAGCTTAGGACCAAAAAAAAACTTTATCGATGTGCTAGTTGTAATTGTGTTTAAAAGTTTATGTTTTATTTTAACTTTTAAAATGTATAATATAAATAGAAAACCACTAAAATATAAATAAATATATTCAACTTTTTTTACACGGTAAATACGTTCCACTAAAAAATGGGTAAAAAAATTATAGAATCAGTGGCGTAGCTAGAAATGTTGGGCCTTGAGGCAAACGTGACCCCCACCTCATTTTTTTCATTTTTAATTTAAAAATGGAGATAGAATTTATTTTATAAACTCTAATAATTTTTAATTTGCTAAATATTCTAACTCTTTTCACACTATCAAACATATATGTGTAATTTGTTTCTATTAATTATTAGATACATATTTAGACCAACATCTAAAGCTAACATTGATTTTGATGCTTGACTGAAAGGTTTTAGGTAAAAGTTTTTAATTTAATATATGAAAATTGCCTATGCAGCGAGAAACCCGTCAATCTCGGATTGAAGAAAGAGCCGCACTGCAAGAACTTTGTGATGTTTAACCGAAAACTGAAAATTTCTTCCAGGAAAAGTGACTATTAAAAATATTTGGTATAGAAAATCGTGTAAAAAAAAGTAATTATGAAAACCAAATAAATAAAGTATACAAAATATTATTCATATATATGTCCAGTTAGAGTTTTGGAACTCGTTCTAAGTCAGGATCATAACTGAGAAATTTCTGAACCTTACTTTGTAAAATTAAAGTGGAAATCCCTTGTGAATTAAATCAGCTGTTAGTTGATAAATTTTGGCTATTGGGTATTGTGACATAAAATGATGTCCTTTAAATTGAAAATACATAAAAAATGTTTTATTTCTGGGAATTGTGTTAGAACAAATAATTCGTGCAAAAATATAGTATTTGTTATTTTTAGTGTAAAAAAAGGAATTGAGTGTATATATGGATCTAGTAAATAAACAATATATTATAGTTATTCTGTTATACACAAATATTATTGACACAGCTGTTACTCAACCAAAAATATACTTTCAAATCATACATATGAAGTTTATTTTTTTATGATGCGTTTTCATTGTTATCTTACATTATTGAATATTTAATTTCTTCATTAAATTTATTAAAAAAAAGAACTGATGTACTCAGTTCATCGCACTCTTATGCAATTTTCATTGAAAATTTTCTTGCATTTAATATATAAGGATATCATTCTCAGATTGATTCCCGTCTACCACCTTCCCGTATCATAAAGACGATTAATATCAATAACTCAACAATACAAAGTCACCGTTCAGCAACGCCATCATCAATCACATTGCAGATTGTACAACAGCGGCAGCACTTTCGCCTTAAAAGTCAAACGGCCGATTGAACATGTCGAACGTCTGTTGGGGGCTGTACAAAGCGCCTTTGCCCCTCACTCTGCCTCTATCTATCTCCACCAGCTTTGATTGATACAGTTCAACTTCCGCCTCTCGCCCGGCCAGACAATACTTTGACTTCAAAGCCGGTCTTCCGCATTAGGCGTTCCTCCACAATGACGCTACACGTTCCGCACAATCCATTTTCGGATGTGGACCGTTCCTCGGCTGTTTGTCCTATTGCACAAGGCGGCCGCGGGTCGATTGACGTTCGCCGAGATCGACCGGGTGTCGGCCTCTGTTTGTTTAGGTCCATGCGGCTGTGAAAAAATATGTATGTTGTTATTGCCAAAATCGACATGCATTCTATGCAATCAAAAGACATTTTTTATAATCGTTTAAACGTTTTTGAAATACGGTATATACGCACAAATCTATAGATACAATAAATTCTATGGGATAAAGCAGATTAAAGCAATTTTCCATGACAACATGCTTTAAACTTTTCAGATTGTATGATAAATTTCATTTGTATAAATAGAAAATTGTTCATGTTAACTTACGGTGAATTGCCAATTTTTCTCAAAATTCAATATAATTTCGATTAAATATAATGAACGAATTAGTTTTATTTTTCTTTATATTTGTATTGGTTTTACGCTAGTTTTTCACTAGGGATATAATGTTTTAAAATTTATACAACAATGATAAATTTTAATTGACATGATCATCATATAAAAAAATACTGAAGAGTTGACCAAACTATAATACTTCTTGAGTGATATTTCTTGAGTTAAAACTTAAAAAAAAATACTCATCGGCCTTGTCAGCTATCGATTGATGCAATCTCAATTTATATTTGTCTATGGTAATTGGAGTTGAGAAAAAAAACAAAATGTTCCAATATTGGAACACTGATCAAAAATTGTCTATAGTTAAGGTAGGCAACCATACAAATTTTGATTTTTGGCTTTTTATTGTATTTTTAAATTAAACGAAAACAATTTCCTTTCGCATATTCTCAAGGATCTTGTTCTATTTTTAGTTTGTTCACGCGTGCTTGGTATATTTTGTTGTCAACCAAAGAGAATTGATCTTTATTTTGCGCGGCAGTGTATTATACATTTACGAAATATATAATTTGACCTTGAAAATTTAGCGTTTCGTAAAAAACGGTCCTCAGAAGAAGGTTGTCACACATGCCGCTCTATAGCAGGAAGCACTATAGGGGGGTTGGCTGTATATATTTTTTTTAGAGTGGCCTTCTAACCCTAAGGCGGGTCTTTGCCACCTGGAGGACACTACTCGATCTCCAGCAGAGACACGTCCATCTCAACTCTGATGTCAGGACTGTGACGATGATTCTCCAGGTTATATTGACTCTTCGAATACGGGTCAGGTCGCCAGCCATAAGCCCGGGAGCCGAGCTGTCAACGAGCGGATTCTAACAATAATAATCAGACGAGGCTAGGGCCAATTTGTATTTAATTTACGGGTAAGTCTTGTAGCACACACGTCACCGACTTGGCCTGGATAGCGGCCTGACTCCTCATAATTCCGTAGAATACACAAAACCATGATTATGCCCATGTGTTATTAGGGTCGTTTCTCTTACGAGAAACCACGTTTTTACGTGCACGGAATTCCATTTTCCTGCTATTTGCGTATAATTTGTACAACCCGTGTCATTTTAATATATTATTATAAATACCAACTTTTTCATTTCTATTTCCCGCTACTAGGGTCTGAAATATTTTAATTTCAATCAATTCTGAAGTCATCCATGTTGTGTAATCTCTATCCATCCAACTCTAACAAAAGAAGATGAACCACGATTTTTTTTGCAGACTTAAAAATAAGAGATGTTTCGAAATTTCTTCTTTAAAAGCTACTTTATAAGCTTTGAAGACTTACGGGAAGAAATCTTTAAATCGATTTATAGCACCAAAAGAGCTTTATATATAAAAATATGTAACAAACCATTTTTTTATCATTTAAAGATTCCAATCTACTATTTTTATATTATACTCTACAAATAAGTAGAGTATAATATAAAAATACAGATTTGTATTTATTAACATTCTCGTACTATTGACGATCTTTACAAGTTAAAACCCCTGGAATGTTCTTCATCCCCATACCGGGATGAAGAACATTGAAGCATTTATCAGAATTGGTAAATGCTTCAATTCGCCGCATACGTTTCTGATAAAACAGATGAGTTTCCAGCAAATCATGTGATATTTATTCAGGGCAATATTATTTATGTTTTTACTAAACAATTACTATAAATTTTCATTGAAACAAATTTTCCTTCGATTATCCTACTTGTTGTCCTAAGTGTTTGACGTTCTAAAATTCTGCCGCAGATAAAAAAATATATTAATCTCTCGATTTTCATTAGAATTTATTAAACGGTTCCATGCAATTTCTTAAATATTTTCTATTATTTTATTAAACTTATTTGTTTTTAAAACGAAGCTTATGATAAATTATAGCTCATTTCATATAAAATTTGATTATTCAAAATATTTATTCTAACAAAAGTTAAAAAAATAATATTGCAACACGTCTCGATGAATTTTTATTTTCCGCAGTTTTTTACATTTTCAAATTGAACACAAAACCGGTATAATTTAATTTAATAAAATATCCATATTGTGAAAGTTGAACATCTATAGATAACATAAAAAAAAATTGTGGTCAAAAAAAATTCGCTTGCATAAAGGATATTTTTCAATATCAAAAAATCTGTCAGTTTATATGTGGACGAATTTGTTACCCGATTATTTTTTTAAAATACATATAATATTTCTAACAACGGAAATGCATAAAATTTAAATAGCATAAAATATTTCCGTAATATCTATCAAATTTGTACGCCAAATTATACGGCAGAGCCCCATCTTCTCACATAATATCCAGGCATACAATAGCATTGTTCGATTTTCGATTTTTATTGAGATGATATTCGAAGTTACACGTGTATTTTTGCCGACACAATGTTTTTAATTGTCGCACAGCGGAAGTTGCATTGTGCAAGTCGGTGTATGGGAGCGGCCGCGCTGTTAAAAGTCAAAGATCCGTTGCACAATGCAAGACCGATCGACAACGCTTGTTTACAGTTCTTGTGGGTGGAAACATCCTCCAGGACCTCTTTCAGCTGTCCCCATTCAGTGCCATCATTCAATAAGACGGATAATGTGGGAGAGCGGTGACCATCGCGCTTCTAAAAATCGAAACATATAACACAACTGATAACGTATGAAATTTATCAATGAAAAAAATATTTTATTATAAAAATAAAACGCGGATAAATTCTTGAATTTTATATTTTTTTTTATTATAATATAGTCACTCGAATGTACCGAATCGGACTATGGAAGTGGATCGAAAGTCGCCATTGTGCAACGCTGACTTGTTCGTCATATCCGGTGCAGTGAGTGCTGACCTAAGAAAAGCGATTTTACGCTTCTTTATGTATTCTTGCATTTTCTATAGAATTTATAGATAAAGCTCTAGAGTAAGGGGTGTCTATTGTTGGAGATATGTTGCAATATTTTTTGCACATGATATTTTATGACATTTTTTTTAAAATTTATTGACCCAATTTTAATTCATTGGACATTTTTTTATTAATTATTTATTACATAATATACATCTAAATCAGCACTCTCGTGTTTAAGGTTGTAATCATTTTGAACCCGTAAACTCCCGATTATTTCTCTCCAGGATCCTCCGGATTCTGAATCCTGCCATTTATTTCAACAAGTTCTCAAATAAGTGTATAATCCTTTGGAAACAAAAACACATTTTTTTTTTAGAACTGAAACGTAATAGTCGTTGCCTCCATCGCCTTTCTTAATTATCCATTGTTGTCTTTACGGTCCAGGTGTTGATGTAGTTGGTAGTTTTTGCTAATTATAAGTCGAGATTCAGAATATGTAGATAAATTCTTTCACCTTCAAAAGATCCAGAATCTAGTTATCTCTTTTATAGGGCTGATTATTAATTTAATGTATTTTGCTAAATATTTATATAATTCTTATGTCTTATTAAAATTATTAAGTATATATAAAATTGTATTATTCATTTATTAAAAAAATCTATGACGTTAACATAATATTTATCTGATTTTTTTAAATTTAGCGGAATAATATCGGTTTTTAAATATTTATTTTCATAAAAAATTCTTTATCCCTACTTCGTTTTTAATATTAGCCTAACCAGCGAGCATTAGAGAGCCCTTATAATTTATTTGCATGTGCGTAGGTCGAATTTTTCTATTTGTTTCCAATGACAGTACATCGATTATGGCAATAACAAAAAAATCTATATATAAAGGGATGATTCCACTATAGTTGAGCTAACATAGTCGTAGTTTATAAAATTCTTATCCAAGATTTGTTTTATTGGTTTATAAACCTTGGAGCTTTTTAGGCTAAATGGTTAAAAGTAAAAAGATATTTTAATCAATTAGAATACAATAAGCAGATAAACAGTTATAATAGGAATGTACAGACTAGAAGCTATACAAAAATAGTAATAACTTTCAATCAAATGTCTCAATTTTAAAATATAATAAATTTAATTTTCTAATGGAAAGTTAGCAAAACTATTGTAGTACCAAAAAATAACATTTTTCACAATAGATATATTTCGATTGGCATCGTCTGAGTCTAGTCTAGTCACATAAAGCTTAGGAACCCGATATTTAGTCTTCATTTAATTATAAAACTTATTCAATCACTTTGGGATTAAAAAACATTATTCGTAAAAAAATAATGATAATAAATACTATTTTTTACACGAATTATTGCTATAATTTTAAACGACTCCCAGAAATAAAATATTTAAATATATATATTCAGTCTAAGTGGCATAATTTTATGTCAAATTATCCAATGTTTAAAGCGTAAAGAAATAACAAAATGGTAAAATTTAAGAAAGAGTTAAGAAGAGTATTTTCTCACTGTGATCCCAAACTAGACCACATTTAAATTTTCAAAAAGAGTGTTAAACAACTTGTGACTCAAAATACATCTTTAGTATTATTTTATTCCTTATTAAAATACACATGAATGAATAATATTTTGCTAATTTATTTATTGGGTTTTCATTGTCACTATTTTACACGATTTTCTATACCACAATTTTGTTCTGTTTTTTTAAATAACACGGTTGTTTTATTTAGGGAACCAGTCTTAAATTTTCCATGAATTAGTAGAACGTATCTACCGAGAAAAAATAGTTTAAAGTGTTTTATTTCCCATAATTAGGTTTAAATTTTTGATTAATTTTGTGTATATATTAATTAAGTCATCAATTTTGGTAATTAATTACATTAAAAGGTGGCCAGATAATTGTAAATATCCACATTTTGAGCACACCTTATTCTACTTCCGAGTCAAAAGTTATTTCCGTAAATATAAAGCTATTATGGGATAGGAGGCCTCAATATCCGGAGGCCTGATGGTAGGTACTTGCGACAGAGCCGGCCTTTCATTATTCGCTGACGTCACGCGACACGGTTTTCCTCTCAAAGACAATGCCGCCCGATTACCGTAATCGGGTTTGGCACGCCTGCGAAATTTGAAAGCTCGTTTCGAAATTGCCGCGCTTTTCAATTCGAAATTGCAATAAAAAAGAATGTGCGGCGAGTCCCCTCGTCGCGATATCGCAACCGCAAATCGCGGAAAAGTTGTTTTTAAATCGGTCGAACTGAATTTTAAAGCGGCTCTCGTTCAATTTCAACCCCTTGCAAAAACGAACCGACTTTATTAACCCTTGTCGACATATTGTCGACATGGGCACGCCGGCTACGACCGAAAGGGGGATGCCGGAGCATAAATAAGATAAATTACTGCGGCCCGCGTTTTGTTTTTCCAAAAGATTGATTTTCATGGTTTGTTGTTTTCGGGCGAACGTTTGCTACAATTTTTTTATGTCTTTTCATTTGTAAATGCATTCAAAATATAAAAAAAAAGAGAAACAGAAGTACGATAAATTTCACGGTCAAAGAGACGATATGGTAAATTGGAAGGCGTGCCCTGTGAATTGACAAGATTGACAGTTTCGATCTCAATTATAATTAAAATAAATATGTAATGAGAAATTATGGGGGGAAATATTTAATACGAAATCAAATTATAGTAAAAAATATTTTTTTGGGTCTACAAATTTATATATTTTTAACGTTTTAATATTTTTTTCATATAAAAAAAATGTATTTTTTCTTGTGTATTTTTGGACAGTGGTAAGTGTCCATGATTATAGAAGTGGAGGGTGTTTTTTTGGACAAGCTGTCCCTTGCGACCATTTCACGCTCAATAAGAACATCCAGTTTGTATCCCGCTGAGACAATTTCATTACATCACACACCTTCATCGTACCAAATCTGGGATTAATTTATATTCTGATACATATTTAATACTTTTCCTTGATAAAACGCTGAAAAACACGGCATTTTTTGATACATTAAAGCGACCGAGATTTTTTCATTCGATTTTTCTCCCTATTAATACAATTAATGCAAATTTATATTTTCCATATCACTATTTTTATTTGAAAAACTTTAAGAATGTCTTCAGAGGTGCGCTGTTCAGTTAGATTGTGCGGCGCACACAGACGCCGGAAGATTAGATGCGTTGAGAGGCTACAATTGAGGAAAAACATTAAACTTTTTTAAAATCAACTAAAAAAGATCGATTAAAACCCTAATTCCTTTCGTAAAATGTTTATTCATTGTAGAGGGGGGAGGGGTATAAAGCCCCCAATTAAAATCAGAAGCCTCTAAGCGTCTTAATAAAATATACGTCTCACTAAAAAGTCGAGTCTAATCGAAATAAAATATTTTTCTTAGATAAATTGTGATTTATTCAAAATACCGACATCCGAAGTGACTTCAAAATCTTCAACCTTCACAATCCCTCAATCAAATCCTTCTAAAATTCCCTATTCAATTTTTCTAATGAAATAAATCAATACCTAATCTTTCTCGATATAATCCAGAGTACTATGTACTTCTAATTCGCTCATCAAAATCAATTTTCAGCAATCTACCTCCCAGGAAAATATTTAAATATTTAAAATATAATCTTTTACTTATTAAAAAAGCTGACCCGACGTTAGCGCTTGTGACTTTAGCGCGTGGACTTTAGCGCGCCGACGTTAGCGCGAAAATTATTATTTTTATATAAACATATATGTTATATTTTCTTATATAAATAAAAAAACAGTTAAAAAAATGTATTCAAAACCAAAAATTTAGTAATTCACATTATTAAAAAAACATAAGAAAAATTAATAACATACATAAGTATAAAAACACACATATGTACATATAAATAATAAAAAAACAAATTCAAATTTCAATATTACTAGCTATTCTTCTTAAAAAATACAATTTAATGTCAATATTATAAGTTGAAATTATCGCTTCCAATCTTCAATCTATTCATTTTTGAATATTTTGGTTTTTAAGAATTTAAAAATGTCTCCTCAAAGACTCAACAATACAAAATAGTATTATTTTCCGCGCTACTGTCGGCGCGCTAAGGTCCCACGCGCTAAAATCGGGGTTATCTGCGCGATAATCCTGGAGCGCTAACGTCGGCGCGCTAACGTCGGCACGCTAACGTCGGCACGCTAAAGTCGGGGTGTCTTAAAAAAATAATGTAAATTTAGATTAGCCACCCATTAGCAAAGGAACTATAATCTCTCCGGATGAAGAAGGAAAATGGCCTTTATATATTCGTTATTTCGATTATTCAATAAATGGGATCTTTTCCAATTTTCGAAGCATTTTAAAAGATATTCTTTTGGTATGACGTTTAGATTTTTCAGCGATTTTAAATTCAACTCCTCAATGTTGCCAGATTAAGCGGCAAGGGGCTGCGGACAGGTTTAAAAATGTCCTTTCATTTAGTTTTAAAGGCAATAAGGTTTTTTGCATATATCAAATTATTGTATTTTGTTGTCCAAATGTCATAATAATACCAGAGTTTCACAAAAACCAAAAAAATACCAATTATATTTAAAAAAAAAACGCTGCAGAAAGTTATGTGTGTAGAATTTACTGACATTGACTAAAACTTACTAACATTACTGACAAAATGAAAAAGAGCAAATTTATTTATGCTCTTTTATTTCTCAAATCCCCCGTCCCATCCATCAATTCCAGAACATTTTAATATAACTTTTATTCCGAGTCAAATGGGCTTTGTCACGTGTGTTTGGATTATCAACATTGTTCGCCGGACGGGGCCGCTCCTGAGGACGACCCTCTTCGTGGAAGTGGCGGGTCCACCCTCGCCCGGCTTAATCGCATGTAAGCGTACAAATAAGAAATCAATAACACTGCATGTTATATTAGGACATTAACCAGAAAGCGATAAATCTTAATAGAGCACTGCAAATAGAGTTATTCTGTCATGGGAGAAAGGGGTGGCTCCCCCACACGAGCGCAGAACTCCAAGTTTGATCTGGCGGCGGGATATCTGCGATTAGCATATCGCGGATTGATATATCAATTAGCGAG
This sequence comes from Philopotamus ludificatus, assembly GCA_022495035.1. NCBI lineage: Eukaryota > Metazoa > Arthropoda > Insecta > Trichoptera > Philopotamidae > Philopotamus > Philopotamus ludificatus. Next base: position 177,282 of record JAGXCT010036290.1, read on the forward strand.
CAAATCTCATTGGCCGTATCGCAAAACCGTTGCTCGGAGATCTAATCAGATGTGAGGCTGTGATTAATCGTATAAATAATTACATTGTTAAAAGTTAACTGCGTTTGTATAAATTGCAGGGGGGCGAACTAATACAATTTTACACCCTCGCACCTTTCGATCGGTGACCCTGATAAGTAATTGTTTGCAGAATCCAATGACATTACCTACATCTGAAAATCGATGAAAAAAACATCTAATCCAGTCCTGTGATGTATCAATTCTATTTGGTCATTTTTAGAGCTACTGAAGACTGTTAAGATTATCTCTATAGGTTTTGAAAATACTTTCCTTGAAAATAAAAATACCAAGAACTGCGAAAAGCCTTCGAAAAGGTTCGATACGGATTTTAAAGATGCGGGGAGTGATGAGTTTTTCACACTCACATTTCCCACTGAACAATGCCATAAAAAATCCCAGAATGCATAGATTTAGACACAGGACTTAAACCGATCCGTTACGGCGGCTCGAAAACAACTGAGTCATCCAAAGGGAGACTATCAGAGACCCCAAGCATTTCAAGTCAAGATATTTATTTAATTCTTTATCAACATCTTGACTGTCTAAAAACAAAAATAGTTATTAATGATATGCTTCATAATTTGGTGAATATTTTGTATTACTTAAATAATCAATATGGCGGGTAAATGAAAATCTCTACGATGTCTCGTTGCATACTGAGCTCTCACAGCACATGTCACTCGTACGTTTTACTTGTAATCGGCACATCGTACCGTATGCGAGCGAGAAAAAACATGGTCGATTATAATAATAAATAAATACAAATAAAGATCGATTATTATTTATAATATTTGTACTTTAAACAAATATTAATATTAAAAGAGTTATTCGAGAAAAATAAAAATCTTGTGGTATAGCAATAGTAGGTTAAAACAAAGAGGATTTTTAGAACAAGTTTTCATAAATCGTAAACATAATTTATAACACAACCACAGTTAATATTATTCAAGCTTAGATAACAAGATTTGGTTAAAGGTTTTGCTTATTTTTTTAGGCAAGAATTGTACATGCGAACTTTTTTTCGCAGCTTTTCTCAGATTTCTCTATCTGAGATGGGGTCCACGGTCTTATTATATCCGTAACGACAGTTTGACAGTGTATAGACCCCTTTAGTGCAGTCGTAATGCCGATTTTATTAAAACGGGGCGGCGGGTGATAACGAGCTGAGCGGTTTATTCGGTGAATATAAATTTGTATTTATGAGACGCTTCATTACATCCACTATGGCGTCGTGTTAGGGGTTGACTTCAAATTAAATCGAGCATCAAATCGCTCAAACAACATCGTCGAAAATGCGGCCGACGTCCGCCGAAAAAACGAACAAATCCTTAGTTCTGATTATATTCAAATGCAACGTCTGACTCTTTGTGATCAGAAATGATGATTCATCAATCAGGTGGGTCGGATGAGGGGGTTGATACAAAGCATCATCAGCTCCAGCGGGAGTACGGAGGTGGGGCCGGTTACCGGCTAATATACCGGCGTCGTTTGTTTCCATTAAGCGCCACTGGCGTAGTGTTCTGATGGCGAGGTGTGGGAGGAGGAAGGGGGAGTGCATCAGCGGTTTCCAAACTTTTCATATGTAATAATGCCGGATGGAAATATATTTTTGGTTGTGATATTAATAATCTGAGTTTATTGTGAAATTAGATTATTTCGGTGCGTATTAAAATACTTGGCTACGTTTCTCGGATTAAAACAAGATGAAATATTGATGATTAAACATGAATGTTACTGAAGTTATTGTTTTCCAAGGTTTTTGCTTTGAACGTATATTTAATAAAGCCAAATTATATATTTACATATCCTACAATCTCTTAAAATGAGTTTACTTTTTTGAAAGAATTATCATTTGATAGATGAAAAATATTTATTGAGTAAAATAATTGTGTTTTAAAATTATTTAATTAAAACTTCTGAATTTAAGTTTGGATATTCATCTTTAGGATTGCATTAAACACGTATATGCAGTGGCTGATTTTCCCTTAGGGCCTCAAAGTTCAGCTTTCCAAACGATAGCGCGTAACTACTTAAGGCAAAACCCTCGACATACAGACCTCCAGGGGGGCCCTGATTTTTTCTAAAAATACTAAATATTTGTAATATCGAGATCGCTAATATCGATCATCGTGAGGATAATTAAAATAATAAAAAAGAGAAGAAGCAGTAAAAATGAAAAAGTTTAGTGTTTGTTCATTCTGTCTTTTTGCATAAATAGATATGAAATTAATTGTGTGTCCAAAAAATTTCAAATTGAGTTGAAAAAAATGTACGCGTAAAATGCATATTATAGGAAGTAGTAAAAATATTTTTAGGTGGGCCTCTCAAGTGGTAAATCTACCACTGCTAACAATCGTGTTATACCCTTCTATAGCGCTAACTGCTATAAAGCGCCGTGTGCGATAGTCCCTCACATAGTGCTCCCATCTAGATCGCCGTTTTCTACAAAACCATAAATTTTCTAGGTCACATTACATGTTTCGTAAATATGTAATACAATGTTTTGCGAAATAAAGGACAATGCCCTTGAATGATCAATGTACATTTTCTTTTATTTTACAAAATACAATTAAAAAACCTACCGGCAAATTATGTATGGAAATCTAGTCTTCTATAGGGGGGTTTCTAGAACGTGGTCTCTATCTCGGCGCTATAGGAGGGTTGAATTTACTTATTAAAAAAATAATACTAAAACTAAGTCATATTTGGATTCAATTTTGGCAATGCGGTAAAACGACTATTCATTTTCGAAATTATGCATAGAAATTTGTTTTTGAAAAAAATTTAGAAGCGGTGGCCAAGTCCTTATGTAAGAAAAACGCCTTTTCTGAGACGGCTCGTTATTGAGCTCTCACGCCTCGAGTTGACGACGGCTATATCCGTCCCTTTCGCACGCGTTGGAATTATCATAGCGCTCTCTCTTTCACTTTCTCATTTCTCGTTCAATGAAATAGTTTTAGGCGTCATGTCTTATGGAAAACATGGATGGAAAATCTTTCCGCAACAAATAAAAACATAAAATAACAACATCACATATTTATCCATAAATCTCGTTACTAATAAGATATATTGAAAATAATATATAATTAAATAAATGATCATTACATAATATTTGAATTCCTGTATAATTCTGTGCAGCATTTTATTTTATTATAATTTGAATTTATTATTGTTTTTTTATGCTTCAATTGTTTTATACCGCTGTTGAATTACAATGAAGAAAAGATATTGCGTCTTGACTCTCGGTGTATATTTCGACGCATTCTCGCATTGTTATCCGTCTCTTTTCGTTTCTTAGCGGAGTATGTGCGCCAGACAAGGACGTGTTGTACGATTAAGTCCTGCGGGTATTTGGTTAACAAGATGATACGGGAGCTTTAGCGTGAAAGCTTTCTCAGAATCTTATTGGAAGACGGAATCAACCCTTAAGTACGGACCAGGAAAATGGTATAAAGAGAGAAAGCCATTTTATTTCTATTAAATCCTTTTAGTATCTTATGTGTGTGTACTTGTAACGTTTTACACGGGAACGTGCGCTTTGCTTTGTTTTATTAAAAAAAAAACGCGAATTGTAATATTCGCGCGGTTTACGATCGCACACAGTGTTTCGTTCGTATTATTGAAATTCTCCGGTATAAAATTTGATCAATGGAAACGTCAGCCCGAACGAAAGAATGGCAAATCCTTTTAAAATCCTTTGGAAAATCTCTCCAAAAATTAAATGGCCATCTTGTATTGAATGCCGAAGTAAAGCGTCTGCCGAGGGATGAATGGGGAGATTATGCTCGTTCCCTTTGGCTTCCAATATCGGTGGCGTGCGCAGGCTAATTAAGAAGATCCCCTGTGACGGGCCCGCCCAGAGGAAGGGGGGCCTAACCGCCACCGAAACTCATTGTCGGCTGTCATACCAGCTAAGTGGATTACCAGCATGAAGGGATAACCGATGGGTCGGCATCGCTTCCTCGGCCATTGTTCGCCAACACTATACGCTGCCTAGGTCTTTCTACCCCGGTATAAGGGGTTAAAGCGACGACTGATCTGGGAAAATTGGAAACTTATAATCTTGTTTAGACGAAAAGCGGTTATCAATCTTCTCTTTACAATGCTGAGATTTAAATATTATTATTTTTAACTTATGACTCAATTATTACAAGTTTTTGATTTTTCTCGAATAATTCTTTTAATATAATCCTTCATGTCACAAACTTTTTGTATTTGTCTAAGGAATAAATATTATAAATAATCCTTTATTGTTAACAATTGCGAAAAAATAGTAATATTCGCTTTTGTAGCCACGGGCGCGATGTTTTCTCGCTCGCATCCAGTACGAAGTGCGAGTGAAACGTGACATGTGCTGCAAAAATTTGGTGGTCGGTCTACCAGCGGCGTGTCCTTAGTCTGCGGCGTGATAACGCCGAGTGTGTGTGTCATTTACGCGTCATATTTATTAGTAAAAAAATCCCAAATATCGACCAAATTTTGAAGCATATCATGAACTATTTTTATTCTTAGAAAAAATCCATTTTTAAAAGCAAAATTCAAGATATTGATAAAGAATTCCTCAATATCTTTATTTGGAATGCTTGGGGTCTATTTTCCATTATAAATAGACCCCCTTCGGACGACGCGGTTGGCTTCGAATCGCCGTGACGGATCGGTTAATTATTTCTCACGGTAATAAGCACTCGCTATATAGTCCATTGAGAGTTTTTTTTTAATCACAGTCCTAGATATTTCTAGAAAGTGTTCTCTAGCGCGCCGACGTTGGCGCTCCAGGATTCAAGAATTACAGATATAAAAAACTAAAAATAAATCCATAATATATATCAATCTAGTGCTATTAAGATGAATACTCTATTTAAATATTTATAAATCCTAATATATATGAATATTATTAATATTTTTGACGTTTTTTAATAATTCAATCCTTTTTAAAATATTATAATAATGATATGAAAAAGAAAGATCCCTCGAATTACACTCTTTTCTCGCTTAACACGAAATATTTCGATTACACGGTTCTACTAGAACACTGTGTTAAATGAAACCGTGTAAATCGAGACTAATAATAAAAAAATTATAAAATATATACAATTATTTTCAGCAAAACTTTTTTTATTAACTCGGTTAATAACTTGATTCGCAGATACAAAGGCAGTTTGTGACATGTAGGAATTATATTAAAAGATTTATTCAAAAACTTGGGGTTCCAAATAGACCCCATCGGTACAGCTAGGTTAAAAATTGTGGCATATTTTTCTAAAAAATTTTAATCATCCTTTCAGACATTTTAAAATCTATGTGATTTTTTTATTAAAAAAATATTAATTACACGGTTTTAAAATAACACGCTCCACTAAAAAGAACAAAACTATATTTTTACACAAATCACTTTTTATTTTAAATATAGCTGAAATTTCTATACTCATTGTTTTTTAGGTACATGTTCTGTTTCAATAACAGTTCAGTTTTACATTGCTGAAACAGAGAGCATTGAAAAACAAAATTACCTCTACTACTAGATCTAAAATTATAAAAAAAAGAGTAAAAAATAGGTAAGAAGACAGTCCTCGTTCTCGACTGACTCGATTAATTATTTCCTAATATTTTTTTGTATGCCGGAAAATTGCGCAATTCGAACACAGAGGGAGGAATTTTTGATTTAATATGTGTAGGTTATAGAATAATTGAACATAAAATAGTCCTACATATAAACATTTGATATAACTTTTGCTAGACGTTAGAGATTTTTTTTATAAAAATACATTTAATATATTAATAGCTGTCGAGATATGGGAATTTAATGTCGGACGACAATACGATATTCAGCTATACAAAAAATTAAAAGATGATACCAGAATATAATACCTCATAGAAACATGCAGAGTAGTATTTATTTATACACCATGGATATCGAAATTCACACAATGCACAACACAAGATATGAGATACGCGAAAAGAGCGTTATTGTGCAAAACATAAATTGCAAGTGGGTGTGAGCCGGGCCGTATAATGGCCGCGTAAAAATGAGCGAACTTTCAAAATTTAATAAATGGACCTCGTGTATACGTAATTCCCGCCCACGTGTGGTTTTTGAAAATAAAAAAAAATTGCCTTTGTGCCGTGAGTGGGTTTGGTTATTGTTGGCGTCAAAAGCCATTGACAAAAATTTTGCGGTCCGAAAGCAATAATAAGAAATACCCAAATATTTATCGAACACCTATAATGTGACATGGATTCGGGGAATGCGGACACTTGAATAATGTGCGAAATTATTTTGTTTGCATAAAAAAATAGTAATTTTTCGTCAATTGATTTTGTAGTACGTCGTGTTGGCGTTTTGTATAGCTGCGCTTATCCAATGTGGTAGTTCAGCTTCTTGTAGTACTACCACCCTGGGTGGGCAACCATTGTCCTACCTCGAGGGAGGATCAGAATATTTTTGAATGGGCCAGGAAGCTTATTGAACTTGTAATGCCTTCTTAGGGCCAGCTCATTCAATGTAATGAGTTTCGATGAGCTTCCACCGACACAGTCGCGTTCATTCAAAAAATTTTGAATAAGAAATATTATACGAATTCATTATGCATTCCTGAAACATAATATCGAAAATTAAACATAAAACAGAATAAATAATACAAAAAATATATAACGCTGAATATGCATTTATTGTATTCATCTCAATAAATTCTGTTTTATATTAAAAAAATAAATTACTAGACGTAGTTACGAAGCGGTTTGAAACTCCTTTTCAATTTTTACTTTTATATATATTTGCCAGACTGCCTGTCGCCGACATTGTCCGAAAAAAAAATCAATGTACAAAACGATTTAAGTTTGTCCTTTGTAAGTTTTCTTTATACTTTTCCCCCAGGTGTTCGACAATAGATAAACTGCAACGTAAACTGTTTCTATTATCTCAAGCCAACATACTTACTGTATTATTAATTAAAATATGTTTGCATAAATCCTTTGCTGATTTTTTCAGCCGCATAATTCGCAAAACTTGTCCATTATGACTTTGTATCGATCGGTGTTCGCAACTTGACCGAGTGGTTGCATGAATGAACTGCATTCCAGGTAACACCGCCGCTACCTGGCCGGTGCATTCGACCCCATGTCCTCAATTTCACGGCTGTTAAGCTGAAGTTCCTTGTTTATACAGATGTCCTTTTCATCTAATCCCGTTGCCAAGATTTCACGCTGCAGCATCACCAAGGGCCGATCTACGAGTCAAGCCAGTCCGACTCACTGACCATGGAACGCTAGTCTTTTCTAGTATCAAAGCAGTGGACAATCTTTTATTTATTGTTGAAAAAAAATATCTTGCATTGCATTGCTAATCTAGAGGCAATAAATTTTCTGATTAATTTTAGCACTAATCAATAATCTAATTAGGTAACTATATATGATATAGATTTTTGACGAAAACTGGTTTCAATTTCAGTTCTAAACAAAACATATTATATACACTTCTCACATTTTTTTATACGGTTTTGAAATAACACGCCTCTAGAATTTTATTTAGAGTAGCTGATTGATTTTAGAGAAAAATAGTCGATGTGGAAAAGGATAAAAAATCATTCCTGAAAGGGATATTTTTTGCAAAACTGAACATAGAAAAGAACACAAAGAAAACGTAAAACATTCTGCTGGTATTTTGAGAGTTTCATTATACCTTAGAATTCTCAGAGATATTTTTTTAAACTTGCTGGTTATACAAAATTTGATAAAATAACAGATTTTTGTTGTCGTTGTCTTGGTACACTTGTGCTTGACGTATCTTGACATTTGTAGCAAATTCAATGCTTATTTAATCGTTGGCTGTCGATATAGTTCGGCAAAATCCCAATGCGACCTACAGATTTGTATAACTGGATATGAAGAAATGTATAAACAATTTGTGAAATAAAAAACACAGAAATGGATAACAAATTTCCTAATAATAAATAAATTCAACAATAGAGGACAGTAATAATAAAAAAAGGCTTCATTAGAATCTAACACAGCAAACTTGTCTTGTGTATTATATTTTTATTAATTAAAAAACTATTATATAAATATTTTTCTTCTTTTTTAAATAATACGATTTTTTATATAATTATATTACTGATTTTGGTATAGCTTGTGAACCGTGTAAAAAAAATGATTGTCTAACTAACTTACAAGTTACTTTTTCGACGATCTGATTTTGTGCGATAATTTATTTAAAAAATAAAAAGCAGCACTGTTCTTTATTTTAATTAAAATTGCTTAAAAGGGTAGAACACTTATTTTTTTCAACCTTATTTGGATTTATCACATTTTTCGACTAGACGTTTCCAGAGAATTCTGTGATTTATAGTGGAATCTGTAGAATAATAAAATAAATTAGAGAGTACATATTGTGGATAAATATATAAAACATTAAATAAAGCTGTAAATTTTCTTAATCTTTTTGGAAATACAATGTTATTTATCTGTTTATTTTTCACGAATTGTACCATTTCGGTTATTATATAAAAAAAAAATGAATAATCGAAATAAAAAAAATTTTTTTTAGGAATATAATTACCATCTCTCCTAAAATGTATATATGTATTAAATTTTGTTACAAAAAAATCTTCTATTAATAAAACAAAAAATACTGTTCTTACACCCTCAGTAACAATAAAAAATATGGAAAGGGCTCTTGTGATATGGAAGTAGTCAGCAATGACAAGAATATACCTATAGACATAAACATTATTTAAAAGAAAGCACTAACAATTTATGATAATTTAAAAAGAACTGAACAATCAATAGTAAATAATTATAATAATCAATAAGAGAATAATTTGAAAATTGATTGCGATTTTTATCAATTCAGTTCTTATATAAAAAAAATAATGAGTCGATTTACTAAAAATCTGGTATGAACAATGTTTTAAATTTATTATCAATACTTAGATAAAATATGCACATGATTATGTCACTCAGATAAAAGAGAAATGAATAATAAAAATATATTGAAATTAAAAAAGATAATTTATTACCGTCTCTCCTAGTTTTTAAAATGTACAGTGTTTGAAAAAATAATTTTATGTGAACTTATATTTGGATTAAATAAATATTAATATATTTAAACTTACAAGTCAATCAATCTGCTCTTTATATTTATTATTAATGCGAAAGGACGTTTAATTTGGATTTGACTTACTCTAAACGCAATTGTAACAGTTTTTTATAATATTTCTACGATTTATTAATTATTTACAACTTCTCTTAAAAAGCATAGTTGTATCTATCAAAAAATAAGTGATCGATTTTAAAGCATGAGATAAATATTATAGTATTACCAGGTATTTTTTGATATTTTTGTGATTGGATATAAAAATATATCATAGTCATACGTTGTCAATCCCTGCTCTTTATGATTATTCAAGCAATATATAAATACTTTGAACGATTAACGCATTTATTAGTTGTTGTAATATATATTTTTCTTGGCATGTCTTCATTCATTGTATCGTAGAAATAGATTTCGGTCTATGGACCGAGCGGCTTATCCTCGCAGCGTGACGCTTTCACTTTCATTAAACTGCCCAATTAATATAACGAATTGCTTCCTGTGCAAAAATTATAGCGTCGACAAAATAGCTCAAGGATAATAGAAAAATCTAGATACAAAAAAAATCTCGACTTTTTGGGGTAAAAAATGGCGTTTTGAGATGAATAGCAAGGGGACGGTATCTTTTCACATTTATATACGGCGATATGGAGATTATGTTTTAAATTGTGTGCATGGGAAATATTTTCGTACGTTGGCCACGTTCTAACGAGCCAGGAACATCAAAAAGATTTGCTTTGTGGCTCTGAACAAACACTGGGCTTATATTTATAATAAACAATAATTGTTCGACGCCATCGAGAGTCTGGTTGTGGTGGGCCTCTGCTTTAGAAACGGTTTTGTTAATGCACTATGATAAATTACCAGACACTTTAAAACACATTAGGCATGAAAAGCCTTTTCAAATCTGACATGTCCGATATCAAAAAGTGATGCTTATAAATAGTGTTCGTTGAGTGATCAATGTCGAATTAACCACCCAGCAAGAGAGCCATTGCCAACTTGAATACACAAATGATTGTGCCGAGAGAAAAAAAAAACGGCCTAGGCTTTCATTTTGGACGTTGACTGTGTGATTGTAATCGAATTGCTGTTTTTCAGCTTCCCATGCTCATAAAAAGCGTATTATACAAATTACTGTAAAAAAGGCAACGAAACAGCTGCAAAAGCCACTGCATCAGATCACAGCATACACGTACATATCAATAAAATACCCAAAAATACATATTTATACCATTTTTACTATATAAATTAGACGCAATATAATAAAACGAGATGATTGTGTATTTTTTATCATTGTTTTGATATTTTTTTGGTGAGTTTTTTGTATTGATTATAATTGTTAAATTAATTGTGGGAAACATAATGTGTACGGTTGATAAAAAAACAGCAAAAAATGGCATATCCACTCGTTCGTATTAAATATTTTCATTTTGTTAATGTTACATACCGGGGATTCGATGAAACTCTCGTTAAGGCGTTAACGTGTTAAATTGTCTTGATTTTTTAACGATTGTATGGCTGGAAGCTCTCCGGCGTTAAAGATTGATGACCTTGGGTACAGTCAGTATAAATGATGATAAATGAGAGTAATTTAATTTAAATAAAAAATATTGAACGAAATTGGATAATTTTAAGAATTAAAATTAAGCATCCTAATAAAAATTATTAATAAAAAAAATTGAGATAATAAGAAATAATAAATTTACTTACAAAAACCTATAATGCAACATCTATATTTTTTTTTCTTTCATTACAATCACTACAAAGGTCGGGGTCAGGACTTTTATAATGCCGGAAGAGGAGATTAAAGTTAAAAAAAATATCAATGATATTGTGGATGTCCTGAATCTTGAGGGATTATTTTTTTACTTTTTTACGAAAATCGGCACCCTAATAAATTATTGTGCAAAACTCTGTCATTTGAACTAAGAGAATTCCAGATTTAATACTATATTATTTTAATATAGTAATTATGATTGCATAAAAACATTAACCGACCTTTGAAAATTTAATAAAATAATTATTACAGACGTCCATTTTTGTCCAGTTATTTTTTGACGCGATTTCGTGATAATTTACCTTTCCAGTTTCATGTAAAAATTTACAAAATTAATGAATATCTCCATTTTTTCTTGAAATGCTTGGGGTATCTCAGATACCCCTTTTCATGTCAACATATTGATAAATTCTCTAAGAATAAAAGTAGTTATTCATGATATGCTTCATAATTTGGTGAATATTTTGGATTTTGAACTAATAACACATTTTTAACAATTAATACATAACAACAATATGACGCGTAAATGACAATGCTCTCGCCGATGTCTTGCCGCAGGTTGAGCTCTTACAGCACGTGTCAGTCGCACTCGGTACATCGTACCGAATGCGAGCGAGAAAAAACATCGCTCGCGTTAACGAATATTCTTGTTTTATTTTTGTTCGCAATTGCAGACAATAAAAGACAATGATTATTTATAATATTTATTCTTAAGACTTTCTTAGACAAATACAAAAAGTTATTCGATTAATATTAAAAACTTGGGGTACCCAATATAGCCCATCAACACGGCTAACTTAAATATGTCCTAATATAATTCTGATACTCTCATAAATTTCATGATTATAGTTTCCCGAAAAAACAATTTTCGACTTACTTCTTGTATTCGCCAAAAAGAAAAATTAAGAAGCAAATTAAAAAAAAATAAAGGGCATCAAATCATTGTCCCATATCTCCCTCTCTCTTATCCACCACTTTCCATATCTTAACACATTCCGGTCCGCTGGGTTTCGCGCCGAGTTTTGCGTTGGGCCGGGCGATTTCGCGAAAAAAATAGCAAAAGTTA